>KL262564.1:40602-51449 GCA_000699545.1 Podiceps cristatus | reverse complement strand
TTTATATATATATATTTTTTTTTTTTGGTAAGTATAGCAGACATCTAAGTCTCACAAGACTCCAGACCTTGGGGTTTTATGTTTTATTTTTAAGATTTAAATTTAAAATATTTATTTGATTAGGTCAAGATTTAACCTTCAGTCATGCTAAGTGCTTTCTAGTTTGGAAGAATACTTTACAAGTATGGGCACACTCTGATTTGCCCCTCCTAACAAGGCATTCCTAGACTCACTTTGATCTGCCAAGAAGCACCTCCTTCTCTAAGACTTGTCTTGTTGCACGGATCTGCATTACAGGCATCATTCAGCTGCTATGACCCAAACTTGGTGGGAGGGTTTGGTGGGCTGTAGAAATGCACAGCAAACACAGCCAGTTCAGGTGGGAGGCCAGGGACCCGCTCCTAGATCCCAGCTGAGCCCCTCCATGAAGCTGAAATGGCGTAAGAGGCACCAAAACCCAACAGGGATCCTCCAGAACAAAGCTATTTGGAAAGCTCTCCTTGCACCTTCTGTTTTGCAGTGAAGAGAGGCCCTACGGTCATTAGCTAGGATGTGTCCTCAGTGCATCTACCAGCCTTACCTTGCCCTAAGAGCCTGTAGGCGACAGCCTCAGAAGCATGAAGAGCTGCTGCTGGGGCCTGGCCAAGTTTTCAGATGAAAGTTTTCAAGGCTTCCCAGAAACTTCACTGCCCATTTACACTCCTAAAAGGAGCTGCTGGCTCCATGGCATATCTGAAATCCAGACCTGAACAACGGTCAGGAGGGAGGACGCCTGTCTCAAGTTCACTTCAGCTCAAGTCTATATCACTGGGCTAATCAGACCCATCTCTGCCTGCAAGATGAGCAAAGAGCAGCATTTTGCAAGGGAGAATCATTGCTCCACTGGCATCAATACTTTTAGTGCAGCTGCCAGTTTCGATGGCTTTAGGTCTCTGGTTTAATAATCTATAGCTCACTGTGTGCATCTCTTGTTCTTGTTTATTTCTGGCTGAAACCAGCGTGGAGTCGCTAAAGAAATTGTTTATTTTGCTGTTGTCAATAGAAACTAAAGGTCAAATATT
Source organism: Podiceps cristatus (assembly GCA_000699545.1). NCBI lineage: Eukaryota > Metazoa > Chordata > Aves > Podicipediformes > Podicipedidae > Podiceps > Podiceps cristatus. The sequence goes on along the minus strand of KL262564.1, from coordinate 50,388 downwards.
CAGAACTGAGCCTGTGGATATAACTCAGTATCTGTTTATATTTTTGCTGAAGAGTATTAATAAGAATATTTTTTGGCCAAGGAGGCTTCATGGAGAAAACAAAGGTGGCCATGTAGTTGAAAAGCAGAGAAACATAAGCCAAGCCTCCTCCCAGCAGAAAACACAGGGATTAGGGCAGCTGTCACCAGTGATCCTACATGGGACAAAGCCAAGGCTCTTGGAGAAACCCACAATTCCTTCCAAGAGCCACTCTTCCTCCTCACTGCCACCAAGACATGGCTCCATTTCTGCGAGGAATAACCTGTTGGGAAGATGAGCCTTGCACTGCCTTGGCTCAGCCTGGAGAGCTCTGGCCGGATCTGACCAGGAGGTGCCATCCGTGAAGATGGCATGAAGAGCAGCTGTAACGTCCGTTACAGAGAAGCATCCATGCAATACTCCGTGGGGCTCAGCCTACACCCCTGGGAGCAGAATTTGGCTTGGCAGGGAAGCCTTGGGTGGCTTCATCTTCACAGTCACCTTGAAAATCCATCTACACTGAACTAGATGCCGCTGTGTATTTTCTATGACAGCTCCCAGCCCTGCAAGGCTGAGGCATCTATTGCAACCGGATCCCCGCTATAGCTTTGGCGGTCTCTCCTCTGACCTCTCCAGCTTCTGCTGGAGCATTTGGTGGGCAAAGGCTTTGCATCTTTAGAAAAATGTCTATGCAGGGTGCATTGTAGCTTTTTAATGGCAGACCTATGGAAGGAAAAGGAATACATTTGGGGACTTTAAAAATACCTGATGCAACAACAAATAATTTTGTCTGGCCTCCAAACTTTCCCTTTACAAGTGTTTTAGATATATGGCTTGAACAAGGCTTTGCATTTTTTGCTTTTGTTCTCTCGTGTCAGATTCTAGTTTCAGCAAAGGCACTGTGCTTACGCACATGTAAATGCAACTCCAACAACAAATGTGCATTGAGCTTGTGTCGGAAATGTTAAAGATCACACAAAACTAGCACTGCTTAGAATGGCTCTAGGTACTCGGAGACTGTAAAAGTCATAGCTAGATAGATACATAAGGAAGAGACGAACCAAAAACACACCAAGGAAAAGATTTCTGTGCAAGCAGAGCAATTTAAACTCTGTGGTTTTCCACTGTTTTACCCCACTGGAACTGTACCTCATCAATGAGGTTGTGATGCTGAGCTTTGGCTGCTCAGGCACAGTGGAGAGCTGGATCTCAGCTGTCTGGTTTCCTAGCCTTGCAGAGCTCAACAGACACCTCCCTGTGTCCTCTGTGTAAGATCTCTTAGAAGGGTGTTTCTGATACTCTCAGGTTTGACCAGCGACCAGTACTCTTGGGTTTGACCTCTGCAGCGAGGCAGTGAGAAGTTTCTAGCTGCAAGCACTACGCCATCGAGGCAACAGCCGTCCTGTTCCTTCAGCACAGGGCTACATCTTTTTCCCATCCTCCACCAACAAGTCCATGTCTTTCTCATTTACTACCCCTCTTCCTTGGGGAAGAAGTTGAGGTAGGGGAGGAAAGAGCATCTATAGAGTCAAAAGAGGATTACACTTCTTAGAAGTTTGAGCCCTCTCACTCTACCTTGTCCCCTCTCAGCCAGACCATGGCCCATGCCCCAAACGCTCTGCACCAAGGTCCCTTCCTTCCTTATTTGAGTTGGATTAGAAAAGAGAGGCTCTGGTATTAATGGAAAAGTCTTTGTGATGCTTGGGCAATGACTAAGAGCACTATATCATCAATAATTAAACCCCAATTGTCTCTTTACAGTGAAGCATTGAGATTGTTTTGTTGAGCCTTCATTAGTATCAGCCATGAGCAAACCAATGTGTCTAAAACAAGGACTTGCGTAAACCTGGAATGGAACTTGCATCAAGTTGGGAAAAAAAAAAAAAGACTGGTGAGGTCTCATTTTTAAGTCATCTGCTCAGTAGTTTTTGTGAGTTCAAAGGGGGCAAAGCTGCGAGATACTTTAATAGCGTTACATGACTTCCGATTCGTTAGCATGGGGCTGTGAGTAATTCTGAAACCCTCACCTCTGAAGTGCAGCCAAATGGCAGCAAGTGAATCACCCAGAAGACTGAGACCCTTTTCTCCTGGCAAAATAAGCCACGAACACATTGCAAATTGCACACATGTCTTTGCTTATTCAGCATTTTGGTGAAAGCGGCTTTTATCTTGTCAATATTGCTTACCAATTCAGTTCATGATTGGAGTGTGAGATATCCTGTAGTTCTTTTACTCAGAAACCTAATAAGATAAGTTTTTTGAAACAGAAAGCATTTTTACACTTCCACATAAATTTGGGGATTTTGTTTTTCTATTCTTCCGTCTCTGAACTCTGGGCTTCATCGTTAAATGTTTAGCTTGAATCAGGATGTAAAGCAGAAATCACTCATGCACAATGCCTTGCTCATTACATCCGTCTTCTCAAGGGAACGTCTCTTTGATTTCCTGTGTCAGAAGAACATGAAAGTGGCTGTATTGGTGCAAATCCACCAAGCCCAGGATCCTATCTTGCGCTCTGGCCAAAAACCTGAGGAAGGGCATAAGAATAACATGCACGGAAACTTCACCTGGGTGCTGTCACAGCTTCTGGTACTTTGCTGCTCAGAGATTTTACGAAGTAGGTTATTTTGGAAGCAATCGGTACCCTTGAATGAATTCCTTAGTCATGAATTTGTTCATCGCCTTTTTAAACTCACAAAAACTTCTCACGTCCCCAAAACCATGCACCGAGGGACCTTGCCGGTGAAACGTGTCCTGAGAGCACCATCCTCTCCTTGTCCAACCTGAACCTACCTCCAGATGAAGTTAGTGCCATCTGATAGACTCTGATTTTTGATAGCAGGAGAGGTCACGTACAACCAGACAGATCTGGCTTACGCAGTTTCTCCTACAGAAGCCATTCCAGAGCTTTCATCCTCCTCGAAGCTTTCCCAGCTCTGCTATATCTTTTCTGAGATGGGAAGACTAAAACTCTACTCAGCATCCAAGACACAGGAGCATAGTGGATCTGTGCTGCAGCATCGTGATGTTCTCTTTGCCTTTCCTGGTAATTCCCTGTGGTCTTTTGACTTTTTTGGTGCTCCTGAGCAACAGACTGGTGCTTTCATGGGACCATCCGTCAAAACGTTGAGATTTCATTCTGGAGTGCTCATAATCAGCCAGAGCCCCTAATCTCGTATGTGGCATTTGGGTTATTTTCCCTTTGTGCGTCACTTTATGCTCAGTCCATGAACCTGCAGTTCCTCACCGTTGTTCCTCAGCTTTACCGTTCTGCAAAACCGAGCTGCATCAGCTCAGAAAATCCCTCTTTTCCAGGTTGCTAATAAATGTGTCGAAAAGCCTGGATCTCAGTAATGGGGGATCCCTGTGCTGCAGCTTGTGCCACTGCCCCTGGGGTTCTCACTGTGCCCCTCTGAGCAGAGTCTGGTCCCAAATCCCAAATTCCTCCAAAAATAGCTACATCCTCACCGAGCTACATCCTCACTGACACCAGGGGCTCCTGGTGTCCCTGGGCACGACGTGGTCTTTCCACACCTGGGGGTGGAAATGGGGATGGGGGCACCTCCAGCTGTCTTCTGAACATCGCCTAAGTCCCGAGGAATCAGCTTGGAGCTCCGAAATCTGCAAAGACAAGGAAATCATTTGGTTTGCCTCTTCACAGAGGCGGCGAGCTAGTTAGTGAGCTAAAATGCAAATAAGGTAAATATCCTCATTTGTGCAGGATTCCTTCTATTTTACATCAGGGGCAGTTTGGTCTCTGTCCCTCAGACAGCTATAAACCTTTTAAGACTAAAATAACTGAGGCAGCATCAATCTGGGGAGATTAAGCCAGTATTTTATAGCTAGTGTGCTGAGGCGGATATGTCTTCGTATCCAATATTGGACAGTGAGACATTTGTGGTCGCGTCTCTGGGTTTAACCACTCTATTATTGTGCTTTTCTGGAAGCCTGCCTGGGAAGATGCTGTAGTTCAGCAAACGGAAACTGAAATCCTAGTACTTTTTTATTTATGAGCCACTGCTCCATGCTCAAGGAAAGGCATTTTTGCAGAAAGCCTTTTTGAAAATCCAGAAAAGGCAAATGCAACACAGGAAAAACCTGCTCAGCTTGAGCTTTGCTCAAAATTTTTGAGGTCCCAGGAGCTCCTGATGTCTCCAGCAGCTTCATCTCGGACTCACCTGCCTCCTCACCTGCCAAGATAGCTGCCAGCCACGTCTACCGGCCCAGGAAAGCCTCTTCCCTTTGGTGGGGCTCCCATCCATTTTGCAACATCTTCTTTCCCCAGCCATAAAGTCCTGCCTCCAGTTCCACCTGCCCTGCCACGGGGGCTTGGACAGCTGGAGGAAGAGGAGGGCTTCAGCCTGGCTGGCCCTGTTTCAAAGGGATGTTACAGGGATTTCTTAATTAACCTTGCACCCCACTTAAAAAATGTAAAACAACATTAAAACCCCAAGGCTGTTCCCTGTTGAGGGACAGCTGGTTTGCATAAGATGATGTTTCTTTTTCACGTATGGACATATGGGTTGCGTTAACGTTTTGGCATGTGGCAAGAAGTGGACGAACGTTTCTTGCTGCTGCCTCCTTCTACTGTTGCCGACGTTGAGGATCATTTCTATGCATCTGCTGGTTTAGATGGGGACTAGTCAGAGGTTTAATAGGAGCCCTTGGGCCAGTGTGCTTCACAGACATGAATTTTGCACTCCCTCGCTGCCACGGGAATACCTGCCCGGGGACTGCTGGCTTGCCTGGGAATTTAGCCACGGGATGTGTTGGGAGGCCAGCCCCGGGAGGGAGGGAGGGAGGGATGTGTCTGGAAATGGGCACAAGGCTGAAGCAGGACCTGCCTCTTCTTCAGCCCATGGATTGGACCTCTCATCAGGACAGTTTAATTACTTTTTTGCAAATAATGTCACTTACTCTGATGTTTATGTTACTTATAAGTGAGCTCTGATTCAATGATAACCACAGATTCCTACAGTGGACACCACTCTATGAAATTATTTGAGAGAAGAGAGCATGCTCTGAAACATTGGCCTTAAATACATCTGCAAAGTTATATGTTTGTTAATTTATCTGTTTGTTTGTTTTAGGTTGCAGAAGCTGTTTTATCTGTCCAGAAATTCTGATTTTGTGGCAGACATGGACTGAGATGAGAATTTACTATCACACATGCATTCTTACCAGGTCTTCACTGGAAGATCCACAACAACCTGCCCATCCTGCAGAACAACTCCATCTTCTATGTCACTTATCAGATCAATTCAAGCACGACCATACCACAGCTCAAGGTATAGAAGCTTCCTGCAGGGATCAATATTAGGTAAAATAAGTTTAGAAAATGCATACAAGAATAATTTTTATAATTTTTAAATATAATTAAATTCACATCTTAAAAAAAACCAAACCAAAACAAAACCAAAAAGTCTTTTTATTTGCCTCTGGCCTTTTGAGGCTCTATGGTTTGACTTGGTCCAAGTCTTTTGCAGCCATCAGGAAAAGGTATTCCATAAGTGGGATCCAAAGGCTTTTATGTTTTACTAATTTTCTCACCTTATCAAACAGCAAAGAGTCTGTAAGTTGCAATTTACAAGAAGGAAGTTTCCAAGATGTCTGAAGGTGGGAAGAATCAAGGGGAATTTATTGTTCCTATATCTCCCAACACTTGTTGATTCTCTTGTCTCCTGCTGTTTCAAATACTGTTATTTTGTTAAAAAAAAAAAACAAAAACAAAACAAAACCAAACCCAAACCACCCATAAAACCCCACAACCACTCACATAGACAAAAAAACCCCAAACCCCCAAAGCCTGTCCATATCTCTGATCAAACACCCCGGCTGGTCCCATGCCATTGTCCTGAGGCACTACCGTACCACGCGGCCGGCCTCTGTGGATGGGTGGGTGGATGCTCCTGCCCAGGAGGTAGGAGCTGACCCTTGTCCACGTGGAGCTCACCTGACCTGCCTACCTGAAAAAAAAAAAACAAACAAACCCGAACAACTCAGTGCTGTGCCTGAGAGCAAGGGAAGAACAACATAGGGGTTAGAAAACTCTGCCCCTGTGCTGGAGCAGCTCTGTCCTACGCCATCCTTCACCTGGGCTGTTTTCCACCTAGGTCTCCATGGGTGGAAGCTGCGGCAAAAGTCTTCACCACAATATGCCTTCTGCGAGCAGGAAGAAGTTAACTTGTAGACCAACTCGCGTTGGGTCTACAATGGGTCCTTCTATTTTCCTCTTTTGGAAAGTTTCTAGGAGAATTGTAAATAAAGTGAAAGTTATCGCTGAAGAAATGTGCAGAGGAACAAATAGCCTTGTCCTGCAGCCTGCTCACCTCTCAATGCTGTACTGCCTGTACTCTCATAGCCCGTACTCCCATCTCGTAGGGAGTACAACACAAGATGTAAATTCCACAATTAAAGAAGAGAATAGAATCTGCTGAAGAGGAAACTGATTGAGGAACAGGAAGGACCTAAACTGATATCAGCTTACCTAAGACTCCCCTTGTGCCAGTAATACATCTCCCAAAGCTTGTATAGAAGCTTGCATCCTCCTTTGCCTGACTTCTTACTCATAGGGATGCACTGATCTTGAGCTTGGAGGAAGTGATGCCTGAATATTAACCAGCTGTCTTGGATCCTTCTTCCTTCTAGGGCCCTAACCCATAGGATTCCTCCAGGTAGGTCCCAAAGAGGCCATGGTGTACAGGCATTTCAGGGGGGAAATCGAGAGTGCAGATATCTGCATCTCTGTGGGATCAAACCACATCCATGGGAACTGGCAAAGGTGAGCAGCCCTCAGGAATGAGGACAAAATCTTCTTCACCAAAGTCAGGCACCAAAACCAGCTGAAAAAACCCCATGAGAGCAGTAAGATACTTCCAGCCTCTGGTGCGCCGTGAAGCAGCCTCGCCAGTGCCAGAAGCAGAGACGGGGAAGGCGAATACCCTATTCCAACCCACCAGTGCAAATTGGGAGGGTAGTGCTGAGATATGCTGGAGGAGCTTGGCAGAGCTAACTCTATCATAACGCACGCTCACACAGAAACCCTAGGTCAACAGGTGCAGAAGGTGCCATCTCCTGAGACTTTGCTGGAGGTTTAGACAGAAAGATAGGCACCAGAGAGGACTTTGTACTTAAAAAAACCCAAAAAACCCCAACCTGTGGTGAAACTCTATGGCATGTCCTGGAGATAAGGGGTTTGCAGCAGCCTTCAATGACAAATGCATCAATGCTCCAAGGTACATCCGCAATAGAAGTTTCCAGAAGGGCTCCAAGGCCACACGGTGATAACCTGCTCCAGAGTAGCAGGACACTTTCACCAGCTGCTTGAGCAAAAAACCCTAAACCTCACGTCTCACACTTCATCCAAAGTTTGGAGAAGAGGCAGCAGCAGGATCTCTCAAGTCCTCTGCAAGGCAGTAGCCAAAATGGTGTCAGAGGCTGATGAATCACGCACAAGAACAGCACAAAGTCTTTGTGGAGGGCAGAAAAGTGAGCTCAGCAGGGGAAGGCACCACTCAGCATGGAGGACCATGTGGCAGAGCATCCTGACTCAACAAGTGAGAAGAGGACCTGCAACCACGGAGATGGCTGTTGTCTTCACTCCCCGCGGTACGCAGGAGGAGCAAGGGAAGAGGCTCCAGCCTTGCCTGGCCGTGCACACGAACACCCCGGTGAGAGTGGCTACGAGGCATCTCTTTGGCAAGACTTCCTCACTCTTTGTGTGTGACGGACAGCGACTTCTATGAACTTTTGTAATACAAAGCTAAAACCACAATTCAATCTTTATGCTATTTGGCATAGCCCTTATTGCATAATAAACCAGAGACGGGCATAATGCATGACCAGCATACGTCGATGAGGCAGGGAAATGTAGAAAAGTGTCTGGCACAGATGCTCATCGGCTATGCATTGACATTAAACTATTGCCTCCCGTTGAGCGCTGAAGATTCACACGGAGCGGTGCTTTGGCCTCCTACACGAAACCTTTTGGGTTTTATTCTTTCAACAGGATTTTTTTTTTTTTTGGCACAAAATGAAAACAGAACTGGACTCACAACATTTGAATATCCATGACAGGAGTTCAGACATTACCTCCATGCAAAGACACTTCCTTTAACACTTGTTTGAATGTCAAGGATCCCCTTGGCAGGCAGATGTTCCTCCCACTACAGCTCAGAGGAAGGCGCTCACTTAGAAATGCATAGTTTTGCTTCTATTATGCCGTTATTCCACCATTATATTCTTGCATTGCATCAGCTGAGGGCTCTGCATCACACCTCATGTTGCCTGCAGTGCTTTGCAGGTTGTGGTTTGTCCTGTTCCTGCATTAATGGGGCTGAAAAGAGCAGAATCTCCCCATAGCTGCCTCTTTGTCTCTGTGAAAACTATTTTTTTAATCAGACTGATTATCAAAATTGAGGTCATGACGCAGGTATGTTTGAGAAACTTTTTGTGTGATCGGGGGGTGGGATAAAAATAATCAGAGCTCGCTAGATCAGCAAGCTCTGACCTTGCCTCCAAGGTGAATGGACCAGAGAAAGAAATTAGGTCTATCGCACAATGTCAAGTAGAAGACTGCTCCATTTAGGCAAGAAAAATGACTATGTAAAACTAAACCAATGAGTAATGGAAACTAAACTTAAGTTTTTGGGTTCCCACGCTTTATAAAATACATACGTGGGGGTAACAGTTTGCGAGAATGAAAAAATGCTTTCCATCGCCTGATACTCATGGTGGAAGATTTTCAGTATCAATTTTAATGAAGTCAGCAGACTCAGGTCCAGTTTCCCCAGAAGCCTGCGGAGGCTGGCATAGGTCTCCACCCAGAAGACAGCTGCCTCCTGGCCACACCACTGGTGCTGCAGAAGCTGATGTCATTTTGCAGCCTGACACCACCAGCGATGGGTTTTTTTAATAATTTAGAGATGGATCTTACAGATTGTCCTTCTCACCGGTTTACTCTGCAGTCCATACATCCAATGTCAGTACCTGTTTTCTTCCCCTTGGTTTTCTTCAGCTGAAGCTATACACGGTTCTGACTCATTAAAACAAGAACCCCCTTGGCTTATGGCCATGTGGTCTTACTGACAGGGATTTTGGGCTTTCCTATGTTCCCTTTAGACATGGTATCTGTGCTCTAAGACATGCAAATGATCAGGACAGGTATCCTTGTGCTGGTGGAGATGCACTCAGTTCCTATGAGGCCATTTTTAATGAAAAAAAATTTCCTCTTGGATGTTTCTGGAGTAGAAACCAGACATATCGCTATGGAGAACAGGATAATGATCAACATTTCACCAACGCAGACAAGCAAGGTGAAAAAAATTTTAACGGACATTTTGAAATGGGCAAACAGACCGCTTCCCACAGTGAAGGTAACAGGATAGTCTTGTCTCTGTAGACAAAATCAGAGCATCCACCTTCACACCAAATAGCAGAAGAAATGCTCATGGGTAAAACAGAAGTGGCATCTCACTGTTGGTGTATGTGGCAAGAAGAGGGCAAAAATGACCGAGAAGATGGGAACTGGTTGTGGCTCTTGCTGGCTGGGCTGACGCACTTTGCACTGCAGCAACGGAGAAGTACAAATCAGGAGGCTGATCACCTCACAAGATAATTTATCTGTATTCATAGCGATCACACCAGTCAAAGCCACACAGATACATGGGACCTGACCCATTAGTAGATTTGCTGAGAGATAGTGAAGGTTGGCAAGGCAGATGGTGAAGGCTGGCAAGGCTCAGGTCACAGGATTAAGACAACCCTGGT
>KL262564.1:22931-40571 GCA_000699545.1 Podiceps cristatus | reverse complement strand
TTTCCCTGAGAGCAACTGGGCCTTTCCTTTGGAAAACAGAAGTGCTTTCCCTTTTAGCTGATGGCAATAGCATCTCCAGGTAGCTTAAACACAGTTTTGCAGGCAAAGTCTCAGTGCTGCCAGCAAGACAAATCAACCAACAAGATTCATCTTTTCATCCCTTTGGTTTTGCTGCTTTGCTGTCACTAAAGTGACATGAGTTTTCCTGTGATTTCTAGAGCAGGTGAAATGTAAGAAGATGTATATGAACCTGGACATGTGTCCACATGTCTGAAGGAACGAGCTTCGCTCAAGCCAGAAGAGCTGATGTTAACGTTGAAGACACGTTTCCAGCTGTTGGTCTGGTTTTATTCTTCTATCAAACAGTCACTTTTAATAAAAAGCTGAGCCTTTTTCCTCTCCTAGTGAATATGTGAATGCCTCATATGGTCAAGAAACTGAGATTCTTCATAACCATAAACACTACATATAATTTTTGCTTGTTATAACTCTGTCCAGATGCCGGTACTCTATGTGCCCATGGAAATTAGGCACTCTCCTCTTTCCAGCCTCTCCAAGAACCTCAGCACTCTGACTCACAATGAATTAAAAAAAAAAAAAAAAAAAGAATGCAAAGAATGCAAAGTAATTGCATACAGCTCATAGTATTTTATTTGTCCTGGATCTAGTGAAAGGGAAACAAGAGTTTTGATACTGAAAACAAGAGAAGTCTAATAATGATGCTGAAGTGTCATTTTTCCTTGAACAACATTGAGATTTTTCCGCTCCTCCTCCTTTCAGCAGGCACTAGTCTCTGTGTTTGGTCCAAGCAACAGTTGCCTCATGCGGGAGGAGCCCCAAAAGCCAAACAAGTGAAGGTAGAAATAAAGGCCAAAGATAAAGGCTTCCTTGGAAACAAAAAAAGTCTTCCTCTGCATTTCGGCTCTCAATATTTTGCAATAGTTAAAACCACAAGAGAGGTTGGTTTCAGCAAGGGTGTGTCCACAAATAGCCCAAACACACACATCTCTGAAAGTGTAGATATTTCTATCGGCCCCTCTCCGTTACTGTCAGGAGCCTACCCTACACACACAAGAAGGGTCTCCGAGTTTAGCCCTAGCAGACACCTTGTGCTCTCTTGGCAAAATTCTGGCATCCAGCCCTTTCCTGCAAGCTAGAGCTAACTTCAAAACTAATGTCACACCTACAGTGGGGAAGAGCTCCAGATCCAAACCCTCATCCCCAAGTTTGCACATACAGCTGAACTCCAAGGGGATTTCCTGATCTATTGTGGTTACTCAACCTGTATGGTAAGTACCCTCTGCATGAGGGACGGGAGAGTCTATCTGGTCTTCCCCTGAGCTCATGGTGTTATAGTGTCAAACTTACAGCCATGCTCTGAGGAAGTTTTAGGAAGGTAGAAAGGATCAGTTTTTGTCCTCTGAAGTCGAAGCATACAAGGAGAGGAAGAGGAGGAGGAGTAGTCCTTACTGGGGAAAGATGGTTGGCAGAAGGCAAGGAGACGTTCTCCTTTTTCCTCAACCGAAAAAGTCTTCTTGTGTCTCTATCGAGTGCCTCTTCCCACTATCCCTCTACCAAATTTTTCTACAAACTGGATGTTTGTCAGGATAAAGAAGCAGCAAATGCAGTTAACAGGGAAGAAGGCTCTGACTGATATTCAGAGAACCAAACCCCATCTGGTTCGCTTCTGCCAGGGAAAGCAAACAGAGGTTGCTGTGTTTGGGATGTGAGTTTTGCAGTAGAGTGCCTGTTGCAGAGCACCATGTGAAATGCTTCCACCGTGACTTAAGACCCAGTACTCACGATGGCACTGGCAATTTTTCCGCCCAGCCCAGAGTACTTAGTATCAGGATCCCACTCGTGTTCACTTTGACTCAAGGCTACCTCAAATCTTTTTTCCTGTACCTCAGCATCTCCTACCTAGAAATCTGGAGGCACTAGTGTAAAGGCCCTGGGAACATGAGACCACATGGAAATGTCTCACAGACATCCAAGTGACTTGGACATCTGCCAGGAAGTGAAAAAGCAAGTTACAACAGTAGGCCTCAAACCCACAGACTGTTCCTGTCTTTAGTACCATCTCAGGCTTACTTACACAGAGTAAATACTGAGCAAGGAACTTTCTGGGACTAAATCTGTAGTCAAACGAAAGGAATTGGCCTGCCTGAACTGATAACATAGCACACCATGCTTCCAAAGAGAGAGAAATCAATGGCCACTCAGCTGAAGCACAGGTCAGCATCTTCTCTGTTCTTCAAAAGAGGAAAAAAAGTAATGAGACCTCAATGTAAACTACAAACCACACACCGGGCATGGCACAGGGACAAAACTGTGGGCCTGACAATTCATATCGGTCTCACTGCTTGGATGCATCCCTGGGTATCAAGCTGTGACTCCCAAGTTCAACGAGGCCCTAGGGCAACTCATACTCAACTGTTGCTTGTGTGTTTGGGGTGTTTCGGTTTTATTTTCAACCTCCTGAGCAGGAAAGAGGCAGTATCTGGAGTCCAGCCAAGCGCATGTACATGACTACTTCAACCCAGCTTAGAACTTGAGAAGGAAAACAGATGAACACCAGTTCTCCATTCAAGGAGTCCCAAAGGGGCCAGGGGCTGCTCAGAGGTAAGTGAAGCACCACTAAGGATACACTTAAGCAGGATATGCTTAAAACAGAAAGAGAGAAAAGCAGACAAGTCCAGCAGCAATCATCAACTGCAACTCATGAAGCACGGCACCTAACATTGTGTCTGTTAGGCAGAGCAAAGGGAGCGATCAAAAGGGGTTTCCGAGAACCATAAAAAAGAAGACAAGCAAGACTTAGCCAGTTTCAAAGCACAGTATCTTTCTCCACAACACGATTGGCTGAAACACCACCTAGACAGGCAGAAACCACAATTATCTGGAAGCGCTTGAAATCTTACTTATGATAAACGGTAAATTTGAGAGACAACACTCAGTTTCTGTGCACCTAACCACACTTAGCGTGGCTGGCAAACACCAAAGGTCAGACATGCAGAAATGAGATGCCAGCCTGAGAGCTCATCGCAGCCGGTGCACAGGGCATTTCTGAAAACAGCACGGAAAGATTTGCATGACTACAACCAGACGCCTACCCTGCCCAGGAGGTGAGAAATATTTCACCTCCTGAGCTGCAGGCAGCACTTGGGGAGCATGGGCTCCATTGCAGGAAGGGGAAATTCTACTTTGCTTCCAAGAAAAATCAAGCAATCAAATGCATATGCATCTCATGGAAGTCTTTCTGCTGGTAGGCCGGAGCTAGTAAGTGGTGGCATAATGAAATGCGTCTCTTTGCATTAGATGAGTCCTGTACTGATTCTGTGGAGTAGAAGTAGAGGTAGCAGAAAGGTTGCTGAAGATAATCTTCTACCAAACTGCTTAGGGCTTGGAGTGCCCAACCCACAAGTTGATGAGAGGGAGCTGGGGTTGTTGGGCATGGCCACAGGGAGTCTGGGGAGGTCTGAGAATAACCCCTGACCAGGGCATGGGCAGGAACGGAGAAGAGGCACCCAGAGAGGGGAGCAGGTCCTCAGAGAGGTGGTGGTGGTGAGGGGATTCTCATTCCCCTTGCATGAACTTTGCTGCATGCACTGACAAGCTAAAAAGCTAAACTGAGTTTTGTTTTTTGTTTTACAGCACAATGCTTTGAAACAGGAGTAATGCTGTTGTGTTTCAGGAAAGCAGCACTGTTGACCTGGAAATATCTTTGCTAAGCTCTTTTCAACAGCAGAGGCTATTTGCCCAGATTCAGCTTTTCCACAGTTTCTATGGTCTTTTATACCTACACCATTCATATCAAGATTCTGCCCTGTTCTTCTCAAGTCTTCCATAGGTTTGTTCTTGAGCGTGCTTAGGACAAGAAACCTGACATTAAAAGTGAACTTGGAGATCTCTACCTGTGCATGCTCTCACTGATCAGATATTCAGCACCCACCGTAAAGGAGAGCCTTCTCTCTAGGCCCTATGCACACGGAAGGACTGTGCACACCGGTGTGCTAAGGACCAGCGTGGGGCATAGCATACGTACGTACGTTTTGTCTCTTGACATAATGGTACCTAGATTAACTTCTTCCCAGCTACTCAAAAATTATGCGCAGAGGTATTCAGACAGTATAACCAAAACATGCCATGATTTGCAATCGCACTGTTGTCTCCTTCTGCCAGGTAAGGGACGCAGATTCTCTAATTACGGTGCCCTTTTGCTTCACGCAAAGGTCATGATGGACTGCAAGTCACATCTGTTGTATCAGTAGGTTGTCACCCGTGAGTCACTGACTCACTCACCAGTCTTAATGCCAGACACAACCTCTGTGGAAAAACATGTACTAGAAAAGTAAGGTGCCAGGTTGGGAAGCTGGAAAATGTTCACCACCAAAATCTGAAGCCCAGATGATCCTCCCCAACAGATAAGTGTGCTTTTCCTCTACTAGTACTGCCTGAGTTCAAGGCGATGGTGGGCTTTGCTTTCCTGTAGAGAGCAACTTCCTTGGGAAAAAACAGATGTTGTGTGATCTTTACTCCAGACATCCCAAACCATGAGCTGCCGATCCTTCATTACAGGTGTAACTTATGTTGGTGCAAATCCCTAGTGCAAGTATGCTACTAATTCATCAGCTCCAGCAAACTTCCCAAGCGTCATCACTCCGCTGACAGGGAATTTTGGATCAAAAAGTCTAAATCTAGAAATTAAATGAAAGTTGGGAAAAAAAAAAAAATCTCTGTGGATACAACACAGGCTAACGCACTAGGGGAGTTTGACACTGCCACTGAGCTACTCATGCGCTCAACATGTGCGTTTGTTTGTCTAGCTGTGTCTGCTCATGGAAACTTGTGGCTCCATCCCTCACTTTCAAGCCACAAACTTCCAAATATTTGATAACACAGACATTCGAAAGACAGTATTTGTGGTTTGCTGTTTCCTTCCATTCCTTTTCTTTTTCTTAAACAAGAATTCTCTAAATAAATAAGCTGTGTTTACCTTTGAGAACCGCCACCAACTATCAAAAGGAAAAAAAAAAAAAAAAGTTGATGGGCAGGAAAGCACCCAACACTTTTTCTCTGTGATCTTTACCTGAGCCAAGCCCCTCTTGCTTTTCACTCCTCTCACTTCTGGTGACAAGATCAGCTTGCAGAGTCAGTGCCCATGTCTCCAAAGCCAATTCGGATGACTGAAAGATCTGAGCAGCAAGACTGCAGTAACACAGACTTCCCAGTAGAGTCAACAGGCGTTTCTCTTACTGATTTCAGCCAAAGTGGGATGTCTCCCAAAACCATGTCTCCTCTCTCAGAGGAGAGCATGCTAATGTAAAGGACATTGCTCACAGACCTCTTGCTCAGGTTAGGAAGCAAATTTTGTGAAGAAGCACTGGGCCTATTTTACAAAAGAAAATGTTGCCCCTGGGACATTTATGTTTTTGCCAGTGGTAGTGAAGCTATTGCAGAAAAGAAACCTGAGGTATGGGGGCCAAAAAGAAGGAACCTGGCTCTGGCGTCCAAAGAGAAAGGAATTCCCCAGAGAGAGGGTGATGCTCCAGGAAGGCTGCTTGTGCATTTTGCACTCTGGCATCTTTGAGGGAAAAGCACAAAAGGCTGTAGGTTTAACCGACACTGGACCACAAGAGAACAGGCAAGAAAATCAACTTGAGGATGCCCACAACGCTGGTCTCTACTGAGCCAGGAGGCACAAATCACATTCACATCCACCAAGTCAGAGTTTGACTACCAAGGAGATCCAAGGGGAGAGATCTTGAAGGAAGTTCTTCAAAGCAGCTCTTCTCCCAGCCCAGCCAAGTGTGAGATCTGGGCACGGGGCAAAAGTCCTCTATCCTGTTTTTTCTGCACACTATCCCAAGCTCCACCTCCAACAGCTCCTCTGAGTTTTCTCCAAACCTGGGCACATTTCTATCCATCTACCACCCTTCTCACAGAAGAAAGGCTTCCCAGGAAGATGCAGAAGAAGAAAATAATTGCTGCAGCTCAAACCTGGATCCTTATAACATCTTCAGCAGCAGTCACTAACAGATACTTACTACTGAAGAACAGCACAAGGACGTAGCTATACATCCTCAGAAAGCCCTACCAGGCTCCAGCAGTCCTCTAATCCTTCACTGAATTAGAGGTGGTATCGATATAATTAGTGTTTTTCCATGCAGATTTTTCTTCCATTGATGTATTCCCAGCAGATCTGTATTCTGTGGTTGCATCCCATCTCTTTTTCAGCCCAAGGGAACCATCAGCACCTTTGGCATCTCTGGCAGAGAGCTGTGCAGGATTACTCCAAGTACCACCTCTGTGGGCAATGCCCAACACTGGACATTGTATCCAGACATGACCTCTCCAGCGATGAATAGAGAGGATAACAATGTCCTTTGATCTCTTGCCCCTGCTGCGCTTAAGGTAGCCCAGGGTGTGAATTGCCTTCTTTGTGGTGAGAGCACACCTGGGGTCATATTCAGCGCAGCACCCTCTATAACCCCTCGGTCCTTTCCAGGAGAGCGGCTCAGCCAGTTGGTTTCCAGCCTGGATCTATGCAATGGGGTTTTCCCACCCCCAATGCCGGACTTTGCACGTCTCACTGCTGAGCTTCAGGAAGTTTCTGTTGGCTGAATCCCCAAGTTTCTCGAGGTCCCTCTGGACCGACTCTCTGCTCTTCAGCACGTCAGCCACTCCCCCTAGCTCTGCATTGTCCGAAAAGTTGCTGAGGGTGCGCTCTGTCCAAGGGCATGCGTGGGAGGTAGGGGGAAAAGGCACAGGGAACGAGGAAGGGCCAGGGAATGTTCAACAGCAAAAATTCACAGTCAAAAAATGAGAAGTCTGGGTAAAGTTCTCCAATGTGGCTGAAAGGGAAGGAAGCAGCATCAGGCGTTGCAAACTGAACAGATGAAAGCAGAGTGGTGCACAGACAGGTCCGAAGCACCACGAAGGCTTGTAATGAGGGCTTGGGGGTCTCGCTGGGCACCCCCATCAGCGGTACATACAGGTGAAGCTACCAGCTCCACATAAATGGCAGCAGACAAGACATACGCACTGACACACCCACCCCAGAGCAGGAGGCTGTGCATCTGAATCGTCCCGCCTGCCATTTTTTCAGGGTTTCAGGGGAAGAAACTCTCATGTCAGTCTCTGGATCTCAGTAGCTTACACTTGCAGTTCTGCCAGGTGGCATGCAACGGTGCTATACTGGAGCAGTGTCGGCTGTACGCTGTGTACAAGGCTGTCAGCAGCCATAATCAGACACAGTGTACTCAAGAAAAGCTTCTGAACATCAGCCAAGCAGGATTTATTCCAAGCTCCTCATGCACCACTTGTAACCCTTCAATATACGTTGCTGCTAGGAAAAGTAGCTCGCTCTCTCTGAACCAAAAATGGAAAGGATTAACATTTTTTTTAACCCCCCAAAAGGAAACACGAGACTCTTTTACCTTTGGGAAATGTGCTGCAGTCACTGGCTGCTTCCTAGGGGATTACATGGCATGCCTTGCCCAGTTTTAAGAAATCCTTACAAGTTTTTTTGGTTTGTTTTTTTTTTTTTTTTTGGTAGGGATCCTCATGCTACCAGCCGGAGTTTTAATGGGAATCCAAGAACCCTATGAGTTTCCTGAACCCAGAGAGCTGGCATAGCAATTGTACCCCCAGCACTTCCAGGTAATGCTTTTCAGAAAAGGTAACGCTTGGGGTCCTTCTCCTTTGGCTTGGGCTCTCCTCAGCTCCCAAAAGAGGGGCAACGCAGCAGTGCAACTGCCAAGACCCTGGAGATGCAGCTGGCACAGGGTATCAGACCTACGTGGCCCCTGCTCCCAAGAGGGTTCCCAGGGCTCATTCCCTTGCTGCTTCTTCACCTACACTTCTTACGCCACTCCAGGACGGCAGCTCCCAAGGTTAGGGAGAGGTTGGGAGCCTGACCAAAGTTCAAAGGCAGAAGTGACCTTTGCAACCAGAAGTGAGGTTGCAAGTCCAACAGCAAAACCAGGAATGGGACAGGCAAGGAATATTAATTTCCTTTCCCATAGCTTGCTCTCTGTCCCACAGTTTTTGTTGTTGTTTGGTGGTGGTTGTTTTGTTTTGTTTTTAAAGATCAGCTGTTGCAAAGCATACCACAGAAGAACTTTCCCCCTGTTTAAAAGCCATCTATAGCCCCACCTCAAGTGCAGAAAGTTGAAATTTGGCAGGGAAACCAAGAGAAGTTCCTTGGAGTAGCTTTCTATGAAAGATTTGGGACCTCAAAGTTACATACCACGGTTTCACAGCACATTTTGTACCTATTTTGTTTTAATACGCCCATAAACAAACTGCTCAGGAAGATTTCTCAGCACATATCTGGCCAAATTAACCACATGTTGAGAGACCTAAGGCTTGCAACTGTGGGCACAGTTCAGGCAGGGAAACACGGGTTTGCCAAATCTCTCTGGAAAGCTTTGTGGCCGTACACAAGTATCTGCACCAAGCAAGCTCGCCCCGACATTTTGTGTCTCATGCCCACAGTCATACCAACGGGGCAGATACAGCTTGTAATTCCCAGAAGCAGAAAGCACTCAAAAAAAAAAAAGAAGCTCCAACCAATAGTCTTCAGAGATACCAACAGCTCGGGTGTGCTTTCATCTATGAAGAAGAGAGGGTCCGGGGTCTTTTCTGCTTTGGGTTGGGTTTGGGGGTTTTTTGATGGTTTTATGCTTGTCTGTAGATCTTGCATAATCAAAAATAGAACCGTAAATTCATCAGCTGTTTTGTTCTGTGCAAGTAATTCACTCGGCTCTAGTCACAGCTCAGCCTCATCCCGCAGTGAAACTCACATGCTTTGGTTTGTTAGGCCAGCATAGTCTAACTCCAGAGATCACAAAAATAATATTCCAAGTTTAATCCCAAAGAAAGGATTACTAGGGATCAAATCCATTATTTCAAAATAAATCCCTTTTATGTCTTTTTTTTTTCCTCATCATTGATCAAAGCAAGTGGATTTCAGCTCTAAAATGCTGCTGCTATACAGCAGAAAAGATCCTTGCTCAAGGCACAGGACTCAACGTTTGCTTTCATTTTTTGCACAGTATCAAAGGAGATTTCTTTTTTCCCCCTTGCCAAAAATAAAGTCTGGTCTAGATTCGAAGCTGCAGCTGAGACCACTAGGAGAGAAAGTAGCTGCAGCTCGTTTTTGCAGCTTCCTAATCTTGTAGGACAGTTTCTAACATTCTCGGCTGCCCGCAGCCTGCCACCACTGCTTCTTTATCTGACGGTCTGAGCTGAAGAGCCAAGCTCCGGCTTCAGCAAGGGGAGAGTCAGGCACCACTAATGGGATTTTTTTCATCTAAATACAGGGTAGACTCAGCTCTCCAGTTCCAGCTTTTTCCTTCATTGATACTTCCGTGGCTTGCTGTATGACGAAAGCAGATCATATGGGAGCCTTTAGCATCCCACCGTCCAGGCACGGGACATCGCAGCTCCAACCCCTCGCGTGTATGTTTTCCATACAGCACGGACAGTCACCAACCACAGAGTCCTAGACCCGCTGGCCTTGCTGGAGTGAACAACAATGCTAATGCAGAGAGACATAGCCACTCGCTCCCCCTGTATCACGTCTTATGGAAGATACAAATGGAAACAAAACTGGTATCAGCCTTGAGCGCGTGCTACGTAAAAATAGTACGAGCTGGACTGGGCAAAACAGATTGTGCATCATCATTACTGTGAAATCAGGCCCTTTATGGTTACTCTGCTAACTGGACCATATTTTTAGTCCTAATCTCAATCTGTTTGAATTAGCTCTGCTAAAGCAAACAGAATGATACAGGTCAGATCAATTATTATGAAAAATTCAATTATGATAGTGCCATATGCGGCACTATAAAAAGAATGCAGCTGTACATATGGCTGACAAAAGCGACAGCAGTTAGCGACATGAATGTCCCTGACATTGTGATGTCCTTTGGTCCTTCAAAGCTTTCTGCATGGGCCACGGTGAGAGGAGGAAAAGTGTCTATACTCGTCCTTTGCAAAAAACTGCACCAGCTTTCAAATGTCCCTCTCCACCACTCTCCAAAAAAATAAGAATCCCCTCTTCATGGAGGTAGCATGGAGCATTGAGAGTTTCTTTTGGAAGGTGGAGTTCATCTTGCTTGTATCATTAAAACGTCCACCCAAAAGCAAAAAAACACCCAGATTTGCACAACATTTCTTAAAACAAAAGAGCTGCTTTTTTCCCCTATGGATGCTTGTGACTACAAGGCTCTAAATCCTTACGCCTGAGCAATCCTTTAATCATGAGCGACAGAGCACCTTGCATGGGCTAAGCCAAATGTGCAGGTTAAGTCAAATACGCATCATCATGTGCAGGGCTGGGACTGGAACATCTGAGCACACAACCTGTGAGGAAGAATGCTTCATCTGCTGGAGATTCATCTCTTTTCCCAGGAAAGGGGTAAATTTCTGCTCACCTCAGAAGCAGCCTTGAAGGAAAGCCTGAGGAGTAATACATAAGTCCCGAAAAATGCCACAAAATGGAAAACTTCCATGCTTTGGTGTCACAGGAAGCAGGCCTCTCCAAAAAAACGGGGAAGAGGAGCACCTTACTGTGCCCTGGGAAAGAGATCTGGCCAAGCTCCTGCCACCAGCCTCTCAACTCCCCTTGTGTTTTCACCACCTAGCACAGTGGTCTCCAAAGCGGGATGTGCAAGGAGATCCATTGGGTTACAGGAAGAAATATTAGAATTTCGGTTGCACATGTATATAATCTATAAATAACTATATACACATAGATTGGGGGTGCGTGCTTAAAATTTTTTTGCAGATAGGACTGTGCAATCAAAATTTGGACATCCCCTGACCCAGAGAAATCCTCAGTCCTGGCAGCAGCTTCAGCCCAAAAGCTCAGGAAACGCAGCTACTACAGCAGTGCCCACAGCCACCAGGGATGGGATGGGAAAGGGACGGGGATGGGGAGGGAAAAGGGGACGGGGACGGGGACGGGGACGGGGACGGAAGGGAAGGGAAGGGAAGGGAAGGGACAGACTGTCCATCACCCCCTGCATGGGAGAGGAAGCACAACTGACAGTCATCACAATAGTGAAACCAGCTATGCAAAGCGCTGTCCTGGTTACAGAGGAAAGCTGCCAGGGAAACAACACCAAAATAAAACCCCAAACCCAAGAGAAAATGCCTTTTCTTCACCCTCCGCTCTCTCTGGAGATGGTTTTGGTGCTGAGTCATCACAGGAGGATGTAAGCTGCTTCTAGGGAGAAATGCCGTGTCCTGGCATTCCCTTTCAGCCTTTAATGAAATAGGAAGGAAGCAACCAGGACTAGAACATCAAGCAAAAATCTCTGAGAAGTTGCTGTCAACTCAACACAGAAAAACGCTAAACCCTCAGTGGACTGACCAGTGTTCAAAAACACATCCAAAGGATGCTCTTACACGTCAAACTGCACCGGCATGCTGCTACTGCACAGCCTTCCAGATGGTCTGTCTTTTTAGCCCTCCCTTTATTTTAAGCGGACAGCCTGAGGCACAGCAGGACCATATCACTGCTTTATTTTAGAGCAGAGAAAATAAAAGTTCTTCTAGCAAAAAGAAATTATTTTTCTAAAAGAAATGTTAAAACCCAACAAATCCCTCAGGTTTCCTTTTAAGAATTCTTCTTATTCTTCCCCTCACAAGCACCCACTTTTTAGAGAGCACAGCTCAGCAGAGATTTAAAAGAGCCTCTTAATGGTTGATAGCCCCTGTATTGCAGTCACTGATTCATAGGTTTTGGTTTTGGTTTGGTTTGGTTTTTTTCCTGAGTATAAATCATGCAGTCCATGCTGGAAAACTTCAAGTGCAACAGAACGGATCCTATACATTATAAATCTCTTTCTTAAGCAGTTTTCAAGGTTTTCAAAAAGGAACCTGTTAAAATGATTTCACACCGTATTTCAGCAAAAAAAATATTAATTTGTTGGGGTCTGCTATGGAACCAATTGACTTCAGGAGACAAACCTTAAATCTTACGTACCGCTTAAATCTTATGTACTGCTTAAGTGTGATACTAGAGCAGGTCTTAATACCAAGGGAAAAACCTGGCCTTGCACCTCCAGGGGTTTCAACGTTGTGATTTGAACAAGTTGCTTTTCCTGACACCATGTCCTGAAAAAGGATGGGAAAATAATCAAGAAGAGCATACACATGCAGTAGGAATCAAAATGCTTTTTACCATTTCTCTTTTCCTCTTTCAAAAAGTTGCTTGACCAACAGGACATCTGCAGAAGGGAGGGAAAGATCTCCCAAAGATGCTACGTTCTAGGTCTCGGCCTTGACCACAGTGTGGCTCTCCCATTTGCTGGGGCTCCAAGGTACATCTCCACCAAAAATATATGCCATAAGCAGACACCAAACAAGTCCTTATGCTCACGTGATTAAAGAAGCTGTTGGGTTAGGAACTCAGCAGCAGGCCAGCTCACATCTGATCCTCCCTTGTGCTTGGCCCATTGTTGCGAGCTAAGGGAAGCAATCTGAGTCAATCAGAAACATAAAGCCACTCAAAAAAAAAAACCCGCTTGGATGTGAGTCAAACAATACAAGTTTTGAAAATTATTTTAGACTAAATTCTTCCTCAGGACATGATCTTCAAGGGTGAAAGCTTGGCCCCACCGAGGCCAAGAGCAAAACCCCTGCAGACCTCGGCAGGACCTGGCTCCCACCCAAAGCAAACTTTTCAAGTCTCAGCCAAGCTCTTCAGCTGCAGACATTCAATTCTATTATTTTTTGTAGCCTTTTTGTCTTACCAAAGGGATCCTTCTGCAGTGGCCATCCAAGAGCTGTTGACAAGATGGAAGAAATTTAATTTGCAATTGAAAAACTATGATTTTTTTTCCTTTTTTTCAATTAAAACCAGTAGGTCTGTGACATGGCCTCCAAGCATATCGGTGTCAATCTGGCCGGTGGAGGAGTCCCACATAGCTCAAACCCTTTGCGGACAGGGATTATGCTCTGTTCTATTTCTGCATAGCACCTAACCCTACAGGACCCTTCATCTGCAATGGGAGCCTTCTACGGACCATGGTAAAAGCAATTATAAATACAAGCATTTTGATTTTAGCCTTGTTGACTTTCTTTTTGCCAGCATTGTTTGTCATTCCCAGAAGACCGAAGGCATTTTTTCCTCATGGGGAAGAGCACTGTGACAATGATGTTGAAGAGCTCTCTCGTTTTACATTTGGAACAACAGTAACAAGTAAAACATGAACTCTCAGTTTTACAAGTTTTGTAACTTCTGATGATTTGTTTTAAAGCCTCCACTCCTGAAAGCTAGTAGTTACACCAGTCTCAATTCTCATTGCTGTCAGAAGGAAACATCTAGTCCACATAGCACAGCTCAAAAACAGGACCCTGAGTGTGTTAAAAAGCTGGAAAACAAAGAACAGCTCACGATGGACTAGTTTTGTTCTTTGAGACCACTGTGGGCCAGCCAGGTCATCACGTGGCTGGCACTGATGAAGATCCATTGCATACCAACTCCATGGCACACCACCACAAGAGCAGAAATGACCACAGTGTCTGCTAGAGGAAAGGTTGGGAGAAATTCACCCAAGAAATCAGTGACACCAATGCCTTTCTAGCCATAAGCGACGTCTATTCCCTCTGCTCCTTGTGTTAAAACGTCAAGGAATTATGCCACAAGATTTCCCCCGCCCCCCGCCGCCCCAAATGCCACAGGTCCAGACCTCAGCTCTCTATTGGTACCCAGAAATTTTCACCATATGCTTGCAATTATGAAATCATTCTCAGCGGCAAGAAACACAATACACTTTGAAGAAAAGAAAATAAACTAGGTCTTCCTTCTACCTTCATCTACACTCCACACACTCTGACATTTTATGCAACTGTAACAGGGACACGCCCTTCTCATTTCTATATGCCAAGTTGGTTAGCTGCCACACTATTAGAGCCCACAAATCTCTGGCTTCGTCCAAGGAAGGAAGTCAGGCTCCAGCAAAGGCAAGCTGCATTGAACTTGCTCAAACATGCGTATTTCAAGCGCTCTCTTCTCCCACAGCTCAAAGGATGTTGCAACACCATCCAGATAGAGCCTTAGTGTAACACGCCAAAGCAGTCGCTTACGTTAAGGTTAGGTCCAAGCTACTAAAGGCAGATGTGAGTTTTAGACCTGAAGAAACGCAGGACTACTTGAAACTCTGCCCCAGGACATAGGGGAACCTTGAGCTTTCATGTAATTTTCTTTGTTTGTGTTTTTCAAATCAACACACCAATTGTGCATCAACGGCTTCGTATCACTGACATCAGGTTAAAGTAATTCCATCAGTGTCATCTTAAGCCTTTTTCTTGTCTGTTGTAGCACCCATGTGATTACACCCATGGTTATGTGTCTGGGCTGGTGACAAGCAGTAAGGGCTGAAAATTGTATGTGATACCAAATGTGCATCACTTTGAAACTTCTTGAATCCATCCACCCTTCCCAGTTGCACCAGAACAGGAGAATGGGCAAGTTGCACCTCTGAAACAAGATGGAAATAATACTAATAACTACAGGAACCACAGCCAGGTCTTCTGGTCCTCCAAGAGATGATATGGGCAAGAGAGGACAGGAAAAGTCTGAAGGAAGGGCTGCCATAGACCTAAATAAGTTCCTGTTGAAGCAGCTGTAGGATGACATAGATGCACAAGCTTAATTCCAGTTTTGGAAGAATTTTCACAGCAGTTTGGCACATTAAATAAAGTCTTTGGTTGCATCAGGAAATGTCCAGTTTGCTGGATATGTTGGTGATCTTAGCTTTCACAAGTTTAGAAGAACTCCTGAGAATATTTTGCTGTAAGGCAAGCTTTGCCAGAGGGAGAACTTCACAGGCAAATGACTTCTACATCACCCTTGAAGAACCGGTCCACAGAGTCATGTAAGATTTCTCCTTCCTCTCTCTCTTCACCTCAGATCAACCCCTTGTAAGAAGTCTTAAGTATTGCAGCCATCTGTGAGTCATCATCCGCGGTACCTACGCCATGCATGTAGCCACCTGAAGCGAGCACCCCCTGAGCCAAGGTTTATGCCACAGCAAGAATGTGGTGTTCCCTCTGCTGCACATCTCACCCCCTCAGCAGCTGCCATAAAGGCTGTTCTTTCAGCTATGGACACCAAAGGAAGTTGAAAAAAAAAAAAAAAATCTATCAAAATAAAAGTAAAAGACAGGGAAAAACAAAGCTAAAAATGAATAAACGTACCGGATAAGTATGGAGGCTTTGTAGAGCTGATTAGCCCAAAGCTGATTTCCCCTGGGACAAAAGCCCGGCTTATAACAGCACCCAACCACATCCAGACCAAATTCTGAAAATCACCATTCTTCCCCCAAAAGGAAATTGGGCAGGTCCCCCTGATTTCTAAGTAACATGCTTTCCTTTCTAGCTATTTAGATCCTGTGCATTTTAAACACCTTCCTCGAGTTACCGGCAGTTCAGAAGCTGGTGATGTCTGTGGTGTACCAAACCCCAGATGCTTGTGCAGGACAACAAAATGTTCTTGAGAAATGACGACAACATGAAAATGCTAGATAGCATCAGCAACAGCTGGGATTTCTTTGGAGTGAGCCATCATTTTCTCTCCCCCAAAAGAGTTGTAAATATGAGAACTGGGAGACCATGTGGGTTATTTATGAAACCCTCACGGTGAGGAGGACAAGAGTAGTTCATAAATCTCCACACTAGCCAGGAGACCGGCCTATCTGCAGGAACGGGGGCCCAGAAGACCTGTGTGGTTAGAGCACGGCCGCAGGCTAACAAACACTCACACCTTAACAACTCACTGAATGCTTGTAAGAAGTTCCACTATGCTAGAAATAATACACACCTTTTCTTAGCAAGCCTACGGCTTCATGTTCTTTTGGGGATTTTTCCGAACAAAATGTTTTTCCTGGAAAATTTTAGATTTAGTAAAACTGAAGCTTTTCATAGAAGCTTGTAGGAATTTGGAACAGGCTGCCCAGGGAGGTGGTGGAGTCACCATCCCTGGAGGTCTTTAAAAGACGTTTAGATGTAGAGCTTAGGGATATGGTTTAGTGGGGACTGTTAGTGTTAGGTTAGAGGTTGGACTCGATGATCTTGAGGGCTCTTCCAACCTAGAAATCCTGTGAAATCCTGTGAATAAGCAGCAGCATGGTGCTTAGAAACCTTCTGGGAGGAGACACAGACTTAAATTCCTGCTATGATTCAGTTCATGGACTTGAATCTGGATTTTCCACCTCCAGTTTACTACCTGATCTAAGATGCAACTCTCTTCTTCCCAACCTGAGATCCCCCTTCTTGAGGCTTGTGGTTACACCTAAGTTATTGAGCTTGGCAAGGTAACTTGACCTGGTGGTTGAGACATTCCCTTGAGGGGTTTGCATGTTGTGAGGGCTCTGACCACCACCACCAACTGCAGAGCAGAAGTTCCCAAACCCTCTTCACTGGTGACCCTACTTCCAGTTTCACTTCCAAGCTTGTGACCCCGCTTCCGCAATCCCTTGAACTCTGCTATCATCTGCAAAGCACCATCAACCCCACCAGGCTCTGAATCTTCTGCTTGGGAAACCAGGGACACTGAATTGTTTTCTCACAATTGTTGCTGTTTCAGAGACCATTTTTCCCCAGTGATGGAGAAGCTTTATCCACTAGAAGCAATTTGTCCTCACCCAACCCAGGTTATAAACTGTGCTTCTGATCCCACCACTGAACCTTTGCATTGTTTCTCATTCTGGCATTTACTCATCATGCAGCAAACACAGTGTCGCATCCTGAACGTGCTAAGTGAAGGTCTGATGAGCTCATATTTCCACATTTTTGGCCAGAGCACAAATTTTCTTTCAGAGCTGTTCTGTTTTGTGGTTTCAGATAAGATTTTCAGCATGCTACATATGCAGGCAACACTCACACTGTTCTCTAAGCAAAGTACTGATATTGGACATCTATGATGTATTATGGCAAATTTAGGACCACAGTTTGCCACAATTCAGTGTTCAGGGGTCATTCAGCCTGTGGACCCTGTGGTAGATACAAGCCTGCTTGTAGCATTGCAGGATTTTGTTATAGCAGCTTTGCCTCCTGAAAATGAGGACTCTTGCAAGTCAGTGCTTCCCTTTGAGGAAAGCTGGATCCGTACAGCTATGAAATACAGAGGCAGTAAAGTCCATGTAGCTGTCTCATCTCTGCAGGCATTTCAGCACCTCGCTAGATCGCAATCTTAACCCGTTTCACCTCATATCTTTATATGCATCGATTCTTTTGAGATTGCAATCAATTGAAAAGCAATGAATTGCATGCTCTAAATAACACCTCAGATATGTATATTTAACCTGGAAACAATTTTGCTCTTACAGCATGCAAGAACTGTCACTGTCTCAAAATGAGTTAGGTCCACTGTGGAGCATCTGCTCTGCTCCCTGGATTAGGAAGGATTCAGTAGGAAACCACACTGTCAGCCTTGTAGCAGATGGTAACGGCATCATCCAAATAGCCTCTCTCTCCATATGCTGCCCAAGACAATGCAACATCAGGTCTCCATCAGAAGAACAATTGATGCTCAGCATGCCAGCTCTGGAGCGGAGGTTGTCCTGCCCGGTGCCTCTCTGCAGCTCC
The DNA here is from genome assembly GCA_000699545.1 of Podiceps cristatus. Lineage (NCBI taxonomy): Eukaryota > Metazoa > Chordata > Aves > Podicipediformes > Podicipedidae > Podiceps > Podiceps cristatus. The sequence goes on along the minus strand of KL262564.1, from coordinate 22,967 downwards.
CACAGGGTGTTTGTTCATAGTGGCCTAGACAACAGG
>KL262564.1:2423-15343 GCA_000699545.1 Podiceps cristatus | reverse complement strand
GCACCCCTGCCCCTATGTTTACAGCTCAGCCCTTGCCGAACGTTTTCCTAAAAGCTCACACAAAGCCAAAAAGGGAGGAGCAGAGAGTAATGAAAAAGCCCGGATATCTCCCCCACTCCCATGGTTAAGCTAGTCATCGCTTTCAGTCCTATTGTGTGACCAATATATGTGTTTCCCCCCATTTTAGGTACAGGTGCATTAAGCTAAAAGAGGTAAGCTGCAGGTATGCCAGCTGGAAATCAACACCTCCCCCCCCCCCTTTTTTTTTTTCTTAGTTTTATTTATTTTACTCTCCACAGTCACCAAAGTCTTATTTTTTAAAAAACAAACAACCCAAAACTAAAACAAAAAAACCAACTCTATACCCAGACGTTGACCTTGCTTAAGACCAACCCAACGTGGGCAGGATACGACCAAGAGAACTGAGAGTAAAAGCCGTGGTGGAGCTTCTTTGCTTGGGCTGGAGCCGCTCTGCGAGTCTGAACTCCCACACCAGGGTAAAACGCTACCTCTGAGCAATCGCTGTTCTAGGAAAAGGTGCAGCCCTTTCCATTATGTTTACGACAAAGACTGTCACGCTGCCCAGAAGGATGCAGTCATAGTGAGAAGTCGCCTTGTGGGGCACAAGGGCTGACCTGGGACTTTTTGCCTAAGGCTGCTTCTCCAGCCTCAAAGCTGCATTCTCGTTTCACCTTAAAACCACGGGGGGGGAAGAAGCACAACAGAGACATGATATGAAGGTTTGCACGTGCACATCAAATAATATATGTGGTTTCTCCACTTCTTCCTTCTCATGTGACATGGAGATGGGCTTCAAGGAACAAAACTAAGAGTAGGACTTGATGTGTGGTGTGCAACTCCAAAGCATCACTCATTCAATGAAAATTATAATAAACGTATCAAAAGTCAAGTCATAAGGTTAAAGATCCATCAAAAGACAAGAAAGAAGGATAAAAGCTACATCTGCAGCGAGGAAAAACTTCAGAAGAGTCAGGTTTTTTCCATGACAGAGCACATTGCCCAAATCCAACCATCAATCGTCACAGTAAAAGATTTCAATCCATGTTTGCCTACAAGCACAAGGGTTTCCTGTGACAAGGTGGACCAACAGGGACAGAACCTTTGCTTTAGGGCTCCACTTTACCGAGTGGAGACAGCACGGACTTCTTCACTGCAATGATTTTAAAATATCCAGGGAAGTCATTTAAATGCAAATAAGTCATGGAAAATGTTAGCCTGCTGGAGAACTTGGGAGAAAGACAACTGAAAACAGAAGTGAGAAACAGGGAAATTTTAGACTGTGGCTGCAACACCACAGTATCAAGGGATTTTTTTTTATTATTATTACTAAAAAAAAAATAATACAAAAAGCAACAGTCCAATGAGGTTTGGCCTTTCTATTTTCCCAAGTCCCCATGCAAGGGAGTTTGAGCTCTTAGGAAAGAAAACAACCGGCCACGGCTGTGACACACAGAGGCATTTTGGTAGGGGCGACACAGACTCTCAGGAGCACGAGCTAAACCACGCGAGCTCTAACTGCTCAAGCTGCCTCTGAAGCAGCTGTTAAAACACACTGTAAGATATCAAAGCAGCTCTAATTAACTTCCTGCTTTAGTAGTACTTCAAAGTATTTCAGAGAGATCCCAAACCAGAGTTTTTGCAGGGCAGTTTCTAAAGGAAAGCAGTTCGGGGCTTATTCATGCTGACTCCAAACACATTTGAGATTCTCCGGTTCCTGGTTTTGTTTAAAAAGGAGGTAAAAAAGGCTACATCCATAAAACACTGGCGTCACCTATCACAGGAGAAGGAACCAGCAAAAACTCAAGTCAATTGAATCTCTCTCTAAGCCATCACCTAGAAGCGGATGAGCCAGTCTGGTCCTTCCTAGTAACGTTACCTTTGGTGCCCGACTCCATTTTACCCGCAAAGGTTAAAGCTGCGTAAGCACACTTGCAATTCGGGGTTTGTTGGATCTGGCCGTGGGGAATCCGGAGGCATCTGTGAGCAGCTCCCAGCTGCGGCACGGGCAGGGATGGAGGGGGCCAAACCCCCTGAAGCAACAGGCGATACGACGGGCCGCAGCCCCGGATCACTATCCATAGGTTCAGGTTGGACACGGGAAATGCTCCTTCACCCCAAGAACATCACACACAGTTGCGCACAACCAACCTTTTAATCAATAACCTGCAATAAGAACAAACTGTTGAGCATTTTGGAAGCATGCAGCTCGCCTCTGCAACCTCAGCTGGTCACCCTTCCCATGTGGGAGGGCACGAAGAGCCCCACCACCAGCCAACCATCACGAGGAACTGCAGCGATGGCTGGAGCTATCTCCAGCCTTGAGCTGCCACCTCAAAATGGCTTTTTTCTATAGTCCCATTGCTGGCCCTTTGCTCATCCAGGTCTTCCTCAAGCTCCTGAATGATGCTGGGTTTTGATCCACCACGTGTAATGTTTTTCAGTCTTGAGACATATGATTCTATGTTTATTTACCCATTTGTTTTGATCTTTTTCTGGCCAGAGAGATATTTTCCCACATATCCAAGTCTGCCTCCACTCCAACACGCCAGGGTCTCCACAATCATCCACTTAAAGATGCATTTTCTTAGCCTTAAATTGCAAATAAAGCATTAATAGCTTCCTCATGTATCTGCCTGGAGCTTATTTGCAAAGCCTTGCTCCATCCCCATTACCCACTATTAAGACCTACACACACATGAACCCTTCCCATGCTTTGTTTAAAACTTTTTTTTTTTTTTCCCCAGAAAAGAAAAAAAAAGTTGTCATGGCCAAAAATAGAACATTTTTCCGCTCTGAAGAACAAGCTGCATTCCTGGGAATTCAGACAAATAGCATTGGTCAGAAGACGTCTAACAGACACCAGCACCATCTGCAACATCCCAAAGCTGCTCCAATGTCCCCTGATGCGGGAAAGCATTTGGTACCCCTCTTCCACCCACTATGCAGAATAAAATCAGGAGCGACGAGCCTGTTTCCACATCTTGCTCCATGAGAAAGTGTTGCTGCTCTCCAGAGGGACCTTTTTTTTTTTTTTCTTTTTTTTTTAAAGAGGAAATGTCTCCTGAATAAAATCTGATGCCATTTAGAGCACGAGCCTTATCCTGCCATCACTATGCACAATAATCAACAGTGATATTTTTAGCAAGGTCTACATTTTTGATTTCCTACTAGAAAACATGCATTATTTCACTTGACTGTATGCATAAAAGTTACATGTAATAATTATTATATATATAACAGTGAATAAAATGATATATAATCATGAAACCATGTCCAGTTGAAGAAAAGTTTGCATGGAAGAGAAATGCAGGGAAATTTTCAGGGAGCCTAATAGCTAATTTGATCATTCTAGGTCCCTTCCAACTGAAAATATTCTATTCTAATTAGTCACAAATCACCAAACTGGAATCTCACCAGGAGATGGTCTCAGTTTAATTGAATCTGTTTACCAACATGGGGGTTGGTTACATCAAGGCAAACAGGGAGCTCCCTTTTCAAAGACATCTGGAGTATTTTGGGAGCCTTCAGGCTCTTCTCTGAGAGCAAAAGGAAGGGCAAATCCCACATTTCATTGACCTTCAGCTACGCTTAAATCCCCGATCTCCTTGAAGCAGACTTGGATGCTCAGAAATTTTACTGGTGACTTCATTAATCAAATACGGGTCAGAAAACCTGAGACAGCAGCAAGTAGCACACTGACAGCTAAATGATTTGCATCCGAAGCTAACGCACTCGGGTCCTTCGACAGAGCATCATGAACAAAAAGCGCATATAACATGTCTTTGAGAAAGCAAAAGCTTTCTTGACATCTGGGTGGGTCAATGAACACAACCCTCAAATACACCCAGACCAGGCAGGGCATCTTTGAGAGGTCCCTGATGCCCGGTTTTGATCGCTGTCACATCCCCAGAGCGCGAGCAGGTACGGCAAACCAGCACCCTGTAATGTGCAGCCCCAACGTTGGTCAAGCAGATGCGCATGGATAAGCCCCTGTGATTTCAAGCAGCATCAGCTCCCTTCTGGCCTCCCAGTTCAATTTAATTCCTGGATAATCTCCTACCACATCAGCTTCCAGCTCTTTGGCCCTGGAGACATTGCTCTGCCTGCCCGCACATCCCCGTCTCTCCTCCTGGGAACAGAATTTAGAGTAAAAGCAGCATTAGCAGCCCTTTGCCCGGGGTCTTTTGGAGGTGTAAATACCCTCTTGATCCATTTACAGGGGGAAAATAAAATTTCCTATTCTATGAAATATACTTGTGGGCAGGTTTTACAGCATAGCCTGGAAACTCATTGCTATTAAACTGAACGGGTGAGAAATCCTTCCAGCTTATAATGCTTTTTTGGGGGGGAGGGTATGGGAGGTATTTTTTGGGTTTTGGTTTAGCTGCTTTGGTTTGGTTTTGTTGTTGTTTTGGTTTTGTTTTGTTTTAAAAAATCACCGACTTGGCAACACTTTTCCATGGGAAAAAAAATCCATTCGAATGAGTGATTTGCTGTGCAAGCAGTGGGGCCCACAGCAGCATGTCATGGGGAAAGGAGGGCAGGAGTAGAGGAAGAGCTCTGCAGCGGTCAGAGCGCTGCACGAGGCTATGGAGGAGAAACATCACACCCAACATTACACCCATTACACCCAACAAAAGACCAAGAGTTGTACCCAAGGCACCGGCGTCCCCACATCACTGTACACAGGTTGCTCCATCCGTAGGATCCTTGAGAAGATGCCAAAAATCTGAAAACAATTCATTTTTAATGAGTTTTAACAAGGAATTTTTAATCCTCTAATTTTTCGTGGGAGTGGAAAACCATCAGCACCTCAGCCTTACAAGCAACTCTTCCAGCCTGGAAGATACCACCTAAAAAAGGTGGTAATCATCTCCTGCTGTTTTGACCCATACCCAACCCCTGACAGAGCTGGAGAGAGGTATTTCCATCTGTGGGGCACACAAGGGTTAGGTTATTCCACATTTAATTCAAAAAGCCGAAAGATCCCTGTGCAGCAACGGGCAAAGCCCAAACACACAAGTCCAGTGCGAAGCTGATGGGTTTTAGACTTTGCCAGTCCCTGCACCTCTGGTGAGCGTCAAGCACACGCTGGCAAAGACACTTGCCTGTCAGATGGAAAAAAAAAAAAAATCAGTTCAGGTCCCTTATTTACTAACTCAATAAAATAATAATAATTACCAGGAATCCAGCTAAATCAGAAAAGGAGGAGAAGCTGCAAGGAGGAAGAGGAGAAAGTTGAGAGGAAACCATCCCTTGGGGACATGTATCCTGTGATGGGAGATTGGCACCTTGTAGCAGCAGGAGGTGGAAGCGATTTTGTTATTTGGCCTCTGCTGGCGCAGCGAGAAGGACAAACCCTGCGCTGAACGGCCACGGCAGAGAGACACAAGCTGTTGGCATTTACTATGGATTCACGATTCACTATGGATCGGCACTCAGTTTAAACTGGTTGAGGTCTGCAGGTGCTGGATATGGCCTCAAGATTTGGTAGAGGCTCCCACGACAAAAGCCCCTAGATGAAAGCCAGGTGTCTGCCACCTCCAGCCTGAAATGGTCTACTATCAGCATATTTTGGAAAAAAAAAATCTAAAAAGATGCTGTAGCTCAACCTGAGCTCTAACTGAGGGAGCCTGAGGAGGTCAAATCAGAGGATTACGACAGGTTTATCCAACCCTGAAGGGATAAGTATCAACATAAGGAAAGCAAGAGCAGCATACATCGCACAAAGTGGCTCTACTTTTATTTATTCTGCAATGAAGGAGGGAGAAAGGCCAAAGGAAAACAGACTCCCCGAGATTGCAGCTGCTCTGCAGCAGCCCCACAACTCATGCCGAGCTCGGTGCGTCTGACGCACCGCACAGCGCAGCAGAAATCAGAGCAGGGACCACATCAGCTCGCGGTGAAAGACCACAGATAAGATAAAAAGTCAACTTTCGGCAGCAAATGGAACAAGAAACCAAGCTGCAGCCCTGGCAAGACCAAAAACCCAGAGGCTGTAGCCAGGTGATGCTCACGCACACCATGTCTGCAAGAGCGCCGGGCACCTGTATGGACACGGAGCAGCCGCGAGGCTGTAAAATCCCCGCTGGGGCTTCAATTGAGCCCTGACAGCTGAGAGCAGAGTACAACCACCACCTTCTTAAAACATGCACTGGGGAGACACCCTCACAGGGGGGATTAACCCCTTCCCAGCCACCGCCCAGTGCCGAAGCAGCAGGCTAGTAGGAGGGCAGCAGTGCCCGATGGCCTTGAGCAAGCAAAGGCTTACTGGGAATAAAAGCCTAGGTCATCTCACAAATGCAGCAAAGAGGGAGGAAACAGGTGAGGACCAACTCTCATGTGAGATAAAAAAGCATTATTAGGCATATGCACTGCTAAACCAGCTCATTGATTCAAAATGCTTATTCAAGAGTAACCATCTCCCAATTAAACTACTTAATGGGCTTCAATTGAAAAAAACCAAAACAAAACAAAAAAGGGAACCACATACTTGAGATAGAAACTGCTGACTTTGATCTTATGATTTTAAATTCAACACGCAGACCAGACAGAAAAAGCATCGCCTGTGTTGACAGGCAGCCAGAGCACATGCAACGGCCCATGGACCTATGGCGACTGCACACGCAGGACTTCTGCCACATAAACCCCCCAGGGGAAACCTTCTGTGCTCGCTTCCCCACCAAACTGTCACTATGCCACGGCTAACCGTAACACACACCTCCCCCCCCCCAAAGTCGCAAAGGGGATGACGCAAAATTGCATGATCTCTTGGGAAATGCAAACTCTGCACAGGTCCAGTAGTCACAGCTGCACGTTAAGTGAAAAGGTGAAATACAGTCACCGTGCAAATTGCTCCTAAAAGGATGCTTTTGTCATGGCATAAAACTTCAGAGATGTTTTTCTTCTGGAAGCATTGTATGAAGTTCAGACTAGAATTCTTCAGCCTGAAGCAAAGATGTCATTGCCAGAGGATCTACAAAATAGCAAGGGGCAGAGAAAGGGGAAGGAAGGCCTGGCCTTCCACTGCCTCTTCCAACACAAGGACTAGGAGTAATCAACTGAAGTTAAGGAGATGTCTCCTCCCTTCACCTACAAGGACGTAGGACCTGTGAACCCCCTTGTCCAACAATGCAGTGGATGCAGAGTTTATACATCAGTTTGAGGGGAAACTGGACCTGTGCTTTGAGGATTAATGTATCGAAGGCTGCTAAATAGACAAACCACTTCAGGCTCAGGAAGTCCCTGGCCACCAACTGTTTTTGGTTACGGGCCGGTCTTGTATGTGCATACCCTGTTCTTACTCATCCTTGAACAGTCACCTCCAGCCGCAGAGGCAGGACACCTATTTCAAAAAGCCAGAAACTCAAACGGTTGTACGGTTCCACAGGTGTACATTCAAAACTGTTACTCTTACATTTAAAAGCTTTACAGCAAAACGTTGAGCTAAAAAAAACACCAAAAAACCACCAACCATCCAAAGCAAGCAGTCGGCAATGGGCTATTCATTTCTCGTATTTCAGTTTTTCCTTCAGATATTCAGTTATGTGGACATGCAGCATCCTATACCTCCCTTCCACCTCCTTCTCTGGACATTTTGCCTTGCCTCTCCCTCTCCTCTTGCCTTCCCATTCTCCCTGCAGTTAAGCCAAGCTTGCTTTGTCTGAAGGACTTCGACTTTTTGGAAAAGTCAGCAGGCATTAATCAAATGTGCTATTGTGCAACTATTTCCATCATCAAGTTGCATCTAGTCCCTAAGGTCTCTTAGTTCTTCATTAAGAAAGTGCTCCATGTGGAAAGAGGCGAGAGAGGAATTGGACTGCACTTCACAAGCTTTGCTGTACAGGAACACGCACGATTTGAAAGAAATCGCTCCAGCCTGACAAACAGATGTGCAAACAAGCCAAACACCAATGGCTTTGTCAAAAGGAAGCGACAAGTAGCAGCAGGCCCACTTCTGCCATGAGTCATCTTACTAGCAGCGTTATGGAGAGAAATCGCCCAAAGCTGCAGGTATCAAGTGAGAACGGAGCATCAAACTGAAAGCACCAGAGAAAGAGCTGACCCGTCAACTACCGTTCTGGGTCTGAAACCGTGCAAGACCAAACCAACTCCTTCGCAACTGCTGCAGGAAGTGGGCTGATTTATAAAAAGTTCAGCTATAGACACGCACCACATGAACTGGGCACAGCGTTTCATCCAAAAAAAGGTTATGAACTTTGTTAGAAAAATACACTCTTCAGAAGGTAGACAAGTATCGAAGTGAGAACACCAGGCTGTGGCCACTACTATGTCAAAACCACACCTTGAACACCTTAAGACTAACAAGTAATTTGATTTTTGGAAAATACTTCTTGGCCAGCTCATGCCGCAGCACCTAGAAGGTGCAGTTACTGGTACAGGGTCCAAAACTGTTCTCAGTAGACTGTCTTATGCTTGATAGATCTCAAACTAATTTCCTTTCCCAGCCACGTTGCTTTACACAGCCCCTCTTTGGCCAACGAAAGTGGCTACAGGGCATATCCATCTCCTTGTGCCACGTCTTCCCACCTCCTTGGTAAGACCCAGCTGTGAGCACCAAATCAAATTACCTCTGCAGGGAGCGCGTTGTGCACAAGACTGCATCTACCCGTCCATCTCCTGGTGGTGTAAAACATGTCAAATCCTTAAGAAATGAATCCTACCTCCCCAGAGGAGCCTGACATCGTGCTCTTTCACTGCTCTGAACCAAAGTAAACAAAATTTCCTAGGTTTTTTTTGCTACAATGACGGGGAGGGAAAATCTCTGCAAAGTACGCAATCTGAGCAAGCAACCCCAGCTAAGCTCATGATCACAAGTTGGGACCTTCACCAAAGACACAAATGCACAGGCCATGACTTCTCACTGTGCTGCAATCTTGCCATCACCCACAGGACCAGCTGAGGAGCCAGGCAAGCTACCTGCAGGGAAGCTGATCTTGTTGACAATGGCTGGCATCCCCAGTTTCAGTCCTTCGCAGCCAAGCAGTGAGGATCCGCTTCTTGATGAGTTAAGGTAGCAACTGGCACCATGGGGCAACATTAGCTGGCATAAATGATTTCATACTTCCAGTATCAGCATCAAGTTGCCTTCCAAATATTGGTCAAGAGATGCTCTGCCAAAACTAAGCTTTTTACCAAACAGGTAGGGTTTTATCCTATGTGAACATAAAAGTTTGGCAGATCTCATTCCCTTACACTAAGATCTCCAGATCTTACTCTCCTGGAATGTAAGTTTGCCAGATGGAGCTGGAGAGATGAAGAAGGCAAAGCTTGTTCCTTGCAGCATCTTCCTTCTTTGCTTGAACCTTCAGGGGAAGCAAGGGCATCCCCTGGAGTGCTGCAGCACAGACGCAAACAGAAAAGGACATGTGGACTTCACCCTTGGGTGCCATCCCTTCACCTGCTTCAAGGGAGGATGAGTCAAGAAGCTGGCAACCAGAAAACAGCCTCATTGGAAGAGAGACCTCCTCAAAGCAGGAGACTATTCACTGAACTTAGGAAGAAAGCAGGAGTCAGAAGAACGGTTCACAGCACCTTCTCTCTCAATCCCAAAACTTGGTGCCTCCAGCAAAAGGAGCAGAAGCGAAGGAGAAGCAACCATGATGGAAGCAAAAGCCTCATGACAAAACCAGTACAGGGTCTGCCAAGCCTTCATCAGGGGACTACAGAGCCACCTCAGGGGCCCAAGACGTGCATCACTGGACACATGCCGACTGCTAAGCAAGAACAGCACGTTCTCAAGGAACACGCTTGCACAAGGTGAATCGGCACAAGGGCTGCTCAGGGTTGACTGGGCAGCACCGGCCACAGGGTATCTTTTCAGTGCACTCAAGCAACAAGATTCAAAGCTTAAGCTCTTGTTGAAGGCTTGGGAAATGGTCATCATTCTGGGTTGTGGAGGAGCCTCCAAGGCATGAAGAGATGTTGGAGTGTCACTGGTGAGAGGATGAAAACTCTTGCAAGGAGCACATGGTTCAAGTGGAGGCCTTTGAAGATGACATCAAAAGCCAAATGGTGAGAGAAAGCTAGCAGCATGTCAAGAAATAATCAAGCAGCAAAATACTTCCCACTCAAGGAAAGCAACCTGTATGGTACCAGGTGTCACCCTCTATGCTAGCAGGAAGAGGTGAGGACATCATCCTGGAGACACATTGCAAGAAGTCGCTTTCCAGATTCATGAAGCAGGGCACAAAGACCCAAGATGACAGCTTGGATTCTCCTACAAAGCTTTTCCTTCCTTTTATACACAAAAAAACAACCCTAAATTGAGAGCCAAGAGGATGGACAACCCTCTGGGGTTAAAATAATCCTAACCTGGCAGAAGCACCTCCTTCCTCTTCTGCTTTTTATTATTACTCTGTATTTCTCAATTTAGTGGTTCCCATCTGCTTCCAGCCCCTTCCTCTTCCAGTGGGGCTGCAGTTTATCCAGGATGCCATCAGTCCCTCGGCCCTCTCTGACGCGTCTCAGCTGCAAGTTGGTTTGCCCCAGCAGCCCAACTGTAAGTCAGACCCCAGCAATACTGAACCTTCGGACGGTCAAAAATCACGGATCAGAGCTACTTTACTGTACATCTGGATTTCAGGAAGCCTTGTGAGAAAGCCATGCGCTTCCCAAGTGCTAGTATTCAGGGAAGGGAAATAACTCCCCTTTTCGCTTGCGAGTGGATGTTATCAGTCTACTTTCACTGCTGCGTGACCTTTACATGAGCTCTTCACCATCGTCCCACGCAAATGCCAACGTTTTCCTAAGCTGGTTGCAGTCCTACAGCAGTCTACGGCTGTCAGCCATCCTGTTTCCATAGTTTCAAACACCTTTAAAGCAAATGATCCCCAAGACAACCTCTCATCTCCCACCCAAACTCAGCCCTCCAGATGCCTCTCAGACACTTATTAGCTGTTTTACACCATCTTCGCAAAACCTCAGCAAATCTGTCTAAACATGTGCCATCACCCATTTCCTCACAAGTTCCATGCCTCCACCCACAAGGTTCCTCTCTCCCATTACCAAATCCTGCTTTACATTAAAGACTTCGCCTTCTTATCCTTGAAATTCATTAATTTCCATTTTAAATATCCATTCATGCATGCATTTCCATTACAGAATCCTTCCCATTTTCCTCTGCCATTTTACTTCTACTGCAAAAATGTTATGGAGGACGGGGTACCTCTGGTATCTGTCCAGCCCGCTCAAATTTCTTAATCCAGCATTTCCCACCTGCTTTCAGCCCCTTCATCTTCCAAATCCCACATACTCCCAATACTACTGCTAGCTTGTCACCAAAAAACAGTAGAGCCTTAAGCAGCCTGAATTATACAAGGAGTATTTTAAAGTACAAACTTCAGCTTCTAAAATATCATCTTCCATCAACTTAAAAGTCTTACATGAACAGGCTCTGAAGCAGGAAAAGGATGCCCCATGAAGGCAAAGTGCCACCTATTTTTACCATCTGGAGTTAGCTATGGGACACAAGGTAAGTTATCAAGCACAAAAGTCCTCAGAAAGTAAAAAGAAAACCCACTAAAACCCTCTTCTACTTTGCTGTAGTCAGTACAACCCATACAGAAACATTTGCAGCTGGAAAACATGGCCTAGCAGTTAATTAAGAAGTTTTTTTTGCACAGGTTGCTCATCACAAGTCAAGTACATGTGCTCATCGTTCCCGTCGGGCTGAATAAACGTGTGCAGGGTCGTACAGCACATCAGCAGCTTGCTGAGGCAAATCCATTTGCTGAACTTGCACAACCCTGACATTTTTCAGAGCTGTTAAGAAAAGCAACATAACAGCATTTCTCCTTGCTATGCCTTCAGACTAAACCTTTGTATATATATATATATAAAAAAATTGAAGTAAGAAACAGGCAGAAAATAATTACCTGTCCTATATTGCAACAAAGATACCAGTGGCTAAAATGTTTGAAGGCACAGAAGAAAAGCAGAAAATGAGAAGAAACACACAGAAAAATAATGAAACGCCCTAAAAAAGCCCAACCAGAAAACGAGTCAAAGTACAGGGAGCAAGAGACACCAAAAAGGCAAAATAACCCAAGTATGGGTTTTTGTTCTAGTAGGCACATCAATTCAAAATAAATGAATTCTCTCGTCTGCCCAGCACAAGACGCTTTCAATTGTACAGAGAAAAAAGACCAGAACTACCAAGGAGGACAGATGTGGAAAGAGGGAGGTCTGAGAAGATACCAAAGAATAAGGTAGAGAAGAAACCAAAGCAGCAGAAGTAGCAAGGAATTCAGATGATGTTTTTGAGAAGACATCTTCCAAAACCCGAGCCAGCTCATCATCTGAACTTCCCGCCCTTCCCATCAAAAGTCTCAACCTGTAGGGAGGGTTCTTGTGCTTTTTTCTTTTTTTTTTTCTGGTGCCCCCCACGCAGGGGTCCGCCTGCACCTGCCTGTGCCTCCCAGCTCCCGCCGCACCGCCACCTTCCCACGGCAGCGGGCTGGGGAGCACAGCGCCGTGCCACGCCGCCCTCGGGAATCGGGCTAGGCTAGTAGAGAAACATTGGCATTGGCAGATGCCATCGCTCAGTTCGTAACCAAAATGCCAACCAACTGAAAAAGTATTTTAGAAGAGTCTGCTACCAATATAATTCCTTCTTAAAGGAGCATAATTTATAACTCTGGCTACAGTTAAAAAAAACCCTGCAATTAATTATTAACCACCACTCCGTGGCCATCTAAAAAGAGATCAGCGTAAAGCGTGTTGCTGTTCGCTGCCAGCGCCAGAGGTAGCAAAAGCTGAGGACGGCAGCCGCGCTGAGACTTTCAGCAAGAGAGGTGGTCAGAGGACGACACAGAAACTGCAGGGGCAGGGATGGAGCATGCGGGACTGTCCGTGCAGGGACCCAGCACCCCCCCGGG
>KL262563.1:9279-29266 GCA_000699545.1 Podiceps cristatus | reverse complement strand
ACAATACAATACAATACATTTTTTCTAGTGCTATTCATTCAGAAGCACTCCAGTCTTCCAAAAATTACTCAGTATATTGTATACATTTCTGAACAGACATTGAATGAACTTAAACACACATCGTAAGAAAAGCAGGGTAGATCCAAGCTCAGTTGGGCAAGAGACAGAGTCCCTAATTTGTCTAAACTAACCTGGAGTAGCTGGAAGTATTTGTTGGGAGAAGTTTAAAAATTCACATGAGAGTGGTTTAAAAAAATCACACATGAGAAAATTATTTTGGAATAATGTGTTTCACAGGATACAAGCTGATGTATCCTAGGTGCATTACTGAACTGTCAGAAAGTACTGAATGCACTGCAGTGGCAGCCTCTAATTAATCCATTGAGTACCATTAATCCAACTGCCGATGCCCGTGTATTGCTTGCATAACAAATACTTTGGAAACAGCACCTTGCGTCTGAGCATAATGATGTGACTGCATGAGATACCTGGTATAATTTTTAAAGGGCATGCTTATATTTGAAAGCCAATATATATCATTTTTAAGGGCCCATATTTTGCACGTTAGCTTTCTGGAGGACAATTTTCCACATTTATTTGAAACCCCTTTGTATTACTGTTAATTTGTTAACTCTTCTATACACAAATCTTACCTGTAATTCATGCTCTAGTTGTGATCTTCTTTCTTCCAGTTGTGATACTGGTCTCAGGCAGTATCATTTATCTCTCAGCTCTCCTCATCCCCACTGACTTATTCATGAGTCACTTTTAGATTTTTCTTCCAAGTTTTTAGCATTGTAAATTTGACTCATCTGACTTAATTCTTCAGAAATATGTTTTCTTTTTCTTGTTGACAGGATGAAATTTATAACATCAAATCTTCTGTGTGGATGCTGTATCTTATGGAGACTATTGTTGTGCTTACAAAGGTTATGCTGTGCTTTTTTTGGTGAACATTCCTACTCATAAATCCTGTTGTTTAGAATATTTATAGAAAACAAATGCAAGAGGCACCAATATGGCTAAAATAAATTCAGCTCAACATTCAAACAGTCACAAAACACATTTGTTTAAAGTCTACTTAGCTGCATGTGAGGTTTCTGAAGCATGTGCAATTTCCTTATAGTGAAGTCACTACACTTCATTGTTCAAATCACTTAAAAATTTTAATTATTTCCCTTATTAAAGCTCTGTTTCAATAATCGAACCAGTCTGGGCATGTCCCTTGTTAAAGCTGTATCAATAACCTCACCTCTGTGTGCTATGTTTGAATAATCTGTAAGAATATTAAGATGTTATTTTATGTGGCATTTGTAATATATTATGCACATAGATGAAAGTGGCAAAGGTTTCCATCTCATCAATGAAGCCTCAAAGGAGCAGTTAGGATATAACTACATGGTCTCAACCAGATGCAGTTCTTTGGGCTAAAAGACAAAAAAGCCCACAACGTATTACAAGTATCAGTTCTCAAGTTTATTGCTGTAGGGTTTGAGTGTACCCAGGAAGTAATTTCCTAAACCGGAAGTAAAAGGCCACAAATAAGATATATCAAGGAGTCCTTGTTTTGATGCAAAAATACATTTTATCCTTCAATTTCAGTTAAAATTATTCCCTTGAGAACCTCAGCTTAAGTGGGAGATTCAGGATGTCAGATACTCATTGCTTCCAAAAACGAGTAACGAAAATTAAATGTCTGAAAGGTAAGCTAGAACAAGAAGGAATGTATTTACTGGAGACTAGATCCTTTTATCATTTACACTTGTGTCACAATGAGAAATTCTACTTTGTCATTAGTGTTATATCTGTTCTGGAGAAGCCCAAAGTGGAACTAAATATAACACACTAAATTTCAGTATAAAAATATAACCTTCTCTGCCTAGGACACTATTGTGATTCCACATCATTTGCAGGATATTGTAGTTGAATGAATTTAAGTGGATGTAATAATTCCTGACATAAGAAAGCATTCTGACTTACTGCTTGTGTCTTCAGTAAGCATAGCTCCATTGACTTCATTTTCAGCAATCAGTTCACTAACTTTCTTCTGTAAAATGAATGGTTGATTTTATTTGGTCTGCAGAGCTAAATAATCAGTTGGTTTGGTCTGCAGAGCTAAATAATCAGTTTCTTATACCCCTGTGGATAAAATCAAAGTCCTCTCTAGTCAACAAGAGGGTGATTAGGGCTTTGAGCATACAGATAAGCTTATTACAGCAGACATGGAATCTGTTGCCAGTAACAGTTGCAGAATCTACTCATGCATTTGTAACACTTGATAGGTGTTCATCTAACCTTCTGCCAGGGACTGAAGCCAAATGTAGATCAGACATTTTCCTATTATTTAAAACTTTAAATACATATTAGTAATCTAATTACTATCTACTAATGGCACTGGGACAGCCTTTTAGTCTATGCAAAAGGTGGCTGTACAGAAGAAAATCTAGCATTTTTCTTTTAAAAAATATTTAAAGAAATCAAATTGTTCAATTGCCAAACATGGCTGATCTCCAAAGGTCAGTAAGGATCCTGGTTCTGCCTCTGGCTCTGTACTACCTTTCAAAAACATTTACGTTTTTATATATTTAATAAAAGTATTTTTAAAAATATCTGAGTGGAGACAGACAAAAGAAAATGTGCATGAAAACTCTCCATGATGCCACTTTTCTTTCAAAGATTTAAGAACATGTACAATTATAATTCCACATGGAGCTACAGGAAGCTAATGACTGAGACACATCAGATTGTCTTTTAAAAGTACCCAGAGTGTGAAGAACATCCAAACAGAGAAAGGACAAAAAATCTGGGAATGAACTATCTAGCATATAAGCACATCTCGGAAAGCAGTCTAGTAACATCTACTTTTGAATGGTCAAATGGTAGGAATTCAGAGACAGCAAATAATTCACTTACCTGCAGAAGTAGTCTTAATGTAGAGAAGTACATGCTGTCCTAGAGGAGAACTGGGAGGTGACTCAACTACACTTCTCTACTGTGAGATTTTCATTCTCTAACTGCAGGAAATACAATAAAAACTATGATGTCCAGATTACTGACCTCACAAAAAAAGAACATCCATATAGTAGCAGCAAAAAAGCTGCCAAGGTCTATTAAGTGTGTTGAAGAGAGCAGTATATTCTCTAATCCACACCAATTTTCTAGCTGTTTGGGCTGCGCAGGATAGCCTGTTACACATGCCCTGTACAGTCACTGTATGACTAAACAATATCTGTATTAACACCCCCATTTTTAAGCTAAATTCCCACAACTATAAGCACTCAGTCACTTGTTTTATGATACTGATATAAATAAAGATCTACAGGTCTTACTTTCCATTTCCAAATATGCCTCTGAGATATCCTCATAGCATTTAAAAGGTGTTTTTTCACTGTACACATATTAGCATATTATGAAAGAAATAATTAGCATATCAAATGCTAGAGATCAATTAGCTGCCAAAACACCGGTCTAGACACAAGCGCCTGACACTTGCAATAAAATCAAAGCCAAGCTGGCCAAATGCTGCCGCTAACTCAGTATGGCTTCTCAGAACAGAAGCAGAAAATGTTGATTCATTACCCTCTGCACCAACAGTGCAGGAGCTGATTATCAGCTGCTTCCATTTACTGCTATTGTTGAGCCAAATCCTAAATGAGTTCACAGATTCAGTAACTATTCTTTTATCGTCTATGTCTATTGACTGTGTGGTTTTATTCCACAATTGCCACTTGGTTCCAGTAACTTCTGCACTTACTCTTGAGCTCTCTTCAGATGTGGCTCAGGAGCTGCCTACTTCTCCAGACCTCCCCATGCTGGAAAACAGAAAGCTCCTGTAGAGGGTGAGGGATGCACTCTTGGTGCACAATACAGTTCAGCTGCAAAAGTTCTGCTGTGTCAAGACTCTCTGAGGTTTTGAAGGAGTCTGAAGAGGTTTTAACTCATGATGATGAAACAGGGCCAGAAAACTGCACTGCACAAAGTAGAGATCAAATACATTTGCCCTCAAAAGAAGCATGAGAAATTGTGAGAGCTGCAATGTCTTGGTGAGCTGAGAATGAACAGCCTGAGGCAATACATGTCCAGAGAGCAGCAAATACAGCAAAACAGCAGCTAAGCACCTCATTCTGCAGTCTAAGTATGACCAGTTTCTCACAAGATTTTCCTATACCTAAAAAAGAGAGAAGGAAGCCTTTTATTTGAAAGGAAATGTAATCAGAGATCAAATCTCTGCTCTGAATTCACCATACAGTTGTGTATCAAATGCCTTTTGACAGCTAAGATTCTTCATTCATCAATGAAGCTTTGCCTTTGAAAAACTTGTTGCGTTTTTGCCTTAATCACACTTCCACTGATACAGATGGCTCAAATACCCACTTACTTCCGTGGGTAATAATCTTTGAGGCACCATTATCAAATTTCTATCTGCAGATACTATTTAATAAGGAGTCATATTTTATGACCATGCATTCAGGAAACAAAGGCGACTCTCTCTGACTAGAATTTCATCCATGTGTTAAAGCAGAGACAATTCAGGAAAGAAACTGCAGACAGTGGTTTAGCAATAGATTTCTTCACATTAAAAAGGGAAAAACATGCAGATGCTAAAGCTTGCTATGACTGTGTTACTTTATGACTCCCACAAAATATTCTCCAACACACAGCATTTTTCTCTTACCTCTTTTCACTTCATCCAAAGAATAAACAGCAGTTCAGCACAGAAACTTATCATTGGTTTTATATGCTTTGTTTTGAACTGTACCTTAACAGGATGCTGACAGACAATAAATACTAGTTTCTAGTCCTCAGCTGGAACTCCTTTCTGAAAAGACTATTCCTACACATTGACTACTTCGAGAAAATAATTCTGCTTTCACCCTTTATTAAATTGTGCAATGCCCATATTTTTATTTTTACATGCTGCAGACCCACCATACCATCTTATCTGAATGCCCTAGATGTATATTCAGTATTATGTACTGATACCACTACTGTGAAATATAAAGATGAGTTACTTCCACCATTGATCAACTCTCAGATCTATGTAAAGAAAGTATACTACAGCAGTTGCCAAGAAAATCCAAAATTAACCCAATCTCTGCTGCTAAGATTTCATGTTGTGGTTTTCTGATAGGCATTACCTTCTTCACTGTTAGAAAAGTGTTTGTCTCCTAAGTGATAGCTGGAATTCCTTTTCAAAGGAATTTATGAAGGATAGCTAATTTATACTTTTGTCTTGTGCCTAAGAGATGTTAACATGCACCTTATACACTAAGGAAGCCAAACTGGAGGGGATAAAGGACTCCTAAAGGAACGGAAATCAGTGCCACAACACATCTCCAATTATTTGTATGGTTAGAAATGGGGGGGAGGGATGGAGGGAAGGAACGCATTTTGATTTCACTTTTATCATTTCACTGTTATCATTTGTGTGCATTTAATATAAAAATTATAACTCAGGTAAGATAAATTCACAAACATTATCCTAGTAAGAAAACACAAATATATTAATAATTCAGACATTTTGAACAAAATCATCTATTACTTGTCAAGAGCTGAAAAACTCCTAAACATCTGCACTGAGCTTATACAAAATACTACAAATTGCTAAGAATTCCCTGAATATTCATTTCCTTTGTTTGTGTTTAATTTGCAGCATATGATGTTTTATGCTAGTAATTATATAAAATCAACAATTATGAACACAGATAAAGACCTTCACAGAGTCTAGCAGAAAGCGTAGTACTATGTAACGATGTAATCCATTTAAAAAGAAAAAAAATATATACTGGCATCATTTCAAAAACGTAAAGCTTTCTGTACAGCTGGAAGAACCATTTATTATTTATACTCTGAAGGCTTTTCATTCACATCCACCAACATGTTTATCATTTGGAATGAAGATGAATTAGCAAGGCAATATCAAAATATGATTTTTTTTTCTCCAGTAAACTTCAAATCCAGTAATATTCAGGCTAGCCATTCACATTCTTCCTCCCTAGTGACTGACAGAGATGTGAGAGTCTTATCAAGATATGTTTGGATCAAACTGGTAGATAATGTGTCACACTATAATTTCTGGATTTGAATATATAGCAGAGGTTGAATGCTAGAAATACATTTAAGTTTGCTAAGTCAGGTTGGTGTCTTAAATATTGTATTGCATTCTACAACAGACAAGCCGCCATAAAGCCTTTTACTTCTACCCATTTAACTGCTGGTCCAACATACAGAGCATAGATTTTTCACACAAAAGCCTGTCCAGGGTTTTTATCTGTGGACACATGGCAAATGACTGTTCAGAGCACCATTCTAAGTCAACAGTATAGAAAGTTATCAAACTTGCAGAAAACCACACAGTTGTTTTAAAATCTGCCTGCATAATTGGTATTATGTTATACTTTTATCAGACACTGCAATAAAATACATGCACTGCAACTATGGATGTACTCAGATGCACAGAAAATAATGTTTCAACAAATTGTTGAGAACCATTCAACTATCTCTCAGTGGAGATAATGGCTGCTGAAAAGCACTTGTCATCTAAACTAGTCACTCTTCACTTTATTTCACGTTGTAAAAATACAAATTCTCATTTGACCCTTAAGGCAGTACTGGAATACCCCAGCTTCTACAAAATCTGTTTATGCTATCTGGAACAATTTCTGATCTACATCTCAAACTACAACCAAAACAGCCTTGCCACAGTTGCATCCCAACCAGTGATAAGCATCCCAGGCACTTTACTTTTGTCCTGAAAGCTCCCTCAACACTTAGAGCTTCATAGCTCAAATTACCCACTCTGAGCACTTCTAAAATTTAGTTTGCTGACGGGGGGCTAATCCCAGGATATGTTCAAGATATCTTGTGGACAGGATAATACAGCATTGGTTAAGTTTTTGTTGTAGAATACACGTGCTTATTTTGATATGTGTATTTTAATCATAGCCTGGAGATCAGAAAACTCTTCCAAGTAGTGGGAAACCTAGATTCAATTTCCTCATTAGCCCAAAAGGCTGCAAGCCACACCTCCCACCGCCGCAGGAAAAGCTTCCAGGCTGTGACTGCTGTGGAGAGCAGGCAGACACCCCCCTTCCTGTACAGCAATTGCTCTGCGGCGCAGAAAGGACACGGGATTCACAGATGAAAGTGACAAAGCAAATGTAACGCTATTATTCACATAAGTTATTGAATAGAAATCTAAAACTGTTTTATTGTTGGCTCTTTATTGTGCACAGCCAAACTACGTGCCAGTTAGTATCAGCTGGAGGAGCAAAGCAACTATCTCACAATAACACTGCCAGAGCCAATACTCAGTCCCAGCTTCAGCTAACATTATATGATCAAATTTCTGTCAATAGATACTGACAAAGAGATCTTACTAATAGTGTTGAAGGTTCTAACTTGACAGCAATCTGCCTCCACAAAACCAAAATGCATATATAAAACATGCCGAGTGGGTATGAGAAAGTATCTGTTTACTGATTATTACTGAATAAATTTTAAAAAGTAATTGCCCTGTGATGTTCTAGTTCTGACGTACTTCAGAAAAAAAATTTCAGGCTTCAGGCAAGGGAAACAAAACACTTAATAAGGTGTGGTTTCCCCGAATCTGATAAACACAATCCCAAAACATCTCTTAAAAAAGTCGGAGCCTATACTTTACAGATATCTGTGCTCCTGGCAATATACCAAATTATGCTTAGCTGGAAAGCAAAATCTACACTGGGCATCAGGGACTAACTTAAAGATGTAACCAAAATACTTCCGGGGGGGAAGACAGATGTGTTACAGAAGAGAAAACACTCGGTGTTTGGCTTCATTAGTGCTAAGAAACAATTAGCCCTCCATTGCATGGAGGATGGATGAAAAAGTGGATGAAAAAGACTGCCCCCAAATATAATATGCTATCAGGTGTCTATAGCTCAGATTGTCTATCTAAAAGGGCTGAAGGAAAAGGGAAAGGAAAAGGGAGCTCTTTCCAGTCATTACTCCCTTACTGATGCAGGCAAGGAGGAAATAGCGCAGGGGAGGAGAGTTGGTGGACCTCCATCCCATCAGCAGCACACCATTACCAGCAGACAAGCTGCAATGAAGGCATAACCTGTAACACTGAATAGGCCCAGTGCAGACTGGTTTGCTCTGCAGAAAACAGCGAGATAGAAAAGAACTGCAACTGTGAGAGACAAGTTTTCATCTTCAGCCTGCTTCTGGCATAGCAAATCTGTGCATAGCACCATGCCTCAGAGCCAACCAGGCCAGCTGGCACTGGATCATATTCCTCTCATGCACATGGACTCTCTTCCTCGCACACTACGTTCACATGTATACAAACACAGATTTTCATTCACTAGAACCGAAAAGCTGGCCTAAACATATGGGATGTATTTCAAATAAAAATGGTTTGGTCCAGTTAATTGAAAAAAGAGGCTCACTGTGGTTCTGCTCACAGTTCACACCATACCAAGGTAAGGCAGTTCACAACACTAACATCAGGACTTCATGTACTTAATCCAAACTGATAGTGAACTGTCACTGAAAAGGCGGTCTTGCACTGCCCTTGCCCCATGCACAATCATCCCTGAGATGCTGTACCATCACCTTTTGTAAGAGATACAACAGCCATGAGCAGCTAAAGATGGAGAGTGAGGGAGAATGGCTTGGGAGCAGCCTGCAGTTACATCACATTAGATGTAACAACGAGCTGGGCTCCTAAACCCCTGGTGAACCCTTGGATATACATTACAGACTTCTTAGCATTTGCTTTACTAGAACATAATAATAATAATATTTTAAAATGAGAATTGTAATAGATGTGACTTTCTTCCAAATTGCTTATAAATACTGGCCTTAAAACCAGAAGGATCAACTCAGTAATAATCACAGAGGGTATGACTTACGATCTCACAAACTAAGTGGGATCGTCCTTTAAAAGGTCATAGATGTGTAGAAGACCACAGAAGAAGAAAAAAAAAAATCACAGGGCTGTAATAACTGGTTGTGTCAATGAGTATTGCTCTTCCCTCTGTCAGATACACACTGAGCGCTGGCTGGAACAGTTGTCTTTCAAACTGCACATTGAGTTCAAGTCATTATAAATACCACAGAACCTTTTTCTGGAGCAGAAATTAGCAAACTGTGTTATGCTCATGATCTCGATGCAGTTCTTAAGCGAGTTGTTAGGGGAAAGCACATGGACACAGACATTCGTATGTGTGTATGTGTGAAGGCAGGCTTCT
The DNA here is from genome assembly GCA_000699545.1 of Podiceps cristatus. NCBI lineage: Eukaryota > Metazoa > Chordata > Aves > Podicipediformes > Podicipedidae > Podiceps > Podiceps cristatus. The sequence continues at coordinate 20,030 of KL262563.1, read as the reverse complement.
TTCACTGACATACACCGAGAAAAAAAAAAAATCAACCTTGGCCCTGAATTGGGTTCCCTGGTCTCCAGCTCAGCAAGTATAAAGACAAAGCATTGAATATTCTGGACAACCTCAAGTATAAAAGAGAGGTGCATATTCACATTAGAACGTATGTAAGCATTTTGACAGATGCTGAATTATTAATACATATCAGTATATAACTGGCTCCCAAGGGTGGAGGTAAGGAGACAGCATCTGATTGCCTAACTGTGGGGCTGTTAGGAGTTAAGTTCTAACCTGGTAAATAAGAGTCAAAGTGTTTCTAAAATATGGACAATGGAGGGAAGTACCCAGGTTAGAAGACTAAAGACAAGTTAAAAGTAAGAAAATTGGAAATAACTATATAGAACTATATAAAACCAGAACGACGACAAGTCAGAACATGGACAGTACCCTCTTTAAATAATGTTAAAAAGAGATTAGAGCTTAATAAAGCTGAAATAGTAAACGACAAATAAGAATCAATTTAAACTCCTCTATCTGATTTAAGTAATACTACTGCAAGTTCTTTATACTGCATTATGCAAACTTCTTTCCATGGGTCTGACAAATCAGATTAAATGGTTCTAAGCACTCCCCAAGCTGAAACCGAGATCATGCACAAGATTATTCCCCACAACTTAAATGACTATTGCATTACAATAGGTCAAAGCAATGCAGTGTCGGTACGAATAAGGATATGTGTTCACTAATGCTGGATCAAAATATTAATGTTAGGATGAATGTTGATTACAAGTTTCCAACAATCCAATTTTATTACACCTTTGTGAAAAACACTGTGCCTCAAAACTTTGTAAAACTTTCTACGGTACAAAAACTTAATCTGTCTCAAGGAGGACTTCACAGAGAAAGACTTCTTCAATATTAGATGCCTCCTGCATTTTGCTGTGCAGGAAGTGAACATGGAGTAGAGAGCAGGGAAAAGCATTCCTAAACCCTGCAATCCCTATATGGCAGTTCTGACAGTAGTACAACAGTCTTCTTGTCAGGGTATGAAAGGTTCAACACTAGAATAGCTTCAGGATCATGGGCTGTGTCTGTAATTTAAAGCTTCCTTCTGTAGTCTCTCAGGAGCGCTGAGCAGAGTTCACAGAACAATCCATTGAGGGTCCCATTACAGCTATGCTCAAGTCTGATGATAATAGATGCCAAGGCTTTACCAGCTCTGCGCATAATATTTCTCACCAGTGAAGAAAGGTAGTTGATCTTTCAGCTCAAGGATAGGAAAGAATACCGTATGTAAGGAACTTTTTTTTTTTTTTTTTTTTTAAACACATGTTAAAAAAAGGAGGGTATGGGAAATCTAGAGAAACTGGATATTCTAGGGAAGCTGGATATTCTAGGGAAGCCAGAAAGGACTGAAATATGTAGGGAGGTCTGTATTTCTGCTTGTTTCAAACTTTGGCTTCAACCACCGCTGACAGTCCAGAAGCACAAGTATATAATGCCAGTGTTCTTCCCTTCTTCAGATTTTGTTTTCATTGCCTATAAAAAGGCACCCTGACAATTAAGATTATCGCAACATAAACCTCCAACATTAATATTAAAAATCCATTAATCCATTAATCCTCAAAGCTATTCAAAAGGGAAAGAAACAGCTCACATTGCTCTGAGAGCCCAGTTGAATAGGTATGCTCTGCTGCATTTCAATGTCACAAGACTGGTATGGCACCTCCTAAGAAGCAACACGTTCCAAGTCCTACAGCACTATTGGCAAACCCCTGCCAATAACCCATTCCTAGTCAAACTTACTCATGCCAAATGCAATTCAATTCTCTCTACTGTTGCAGAATGCCATCAGGAGACAGACAACATCTTAGACACGTCTCAAGATACAGTTTTTTCCTGTTTATTCAATTTCAGAATACAGATATACTTCCCTTAGAATAAATCTATCTTGGAAAAATCCATAGGACTAGAAGAATTTCATTGTTCTGTCAATGTTTCAAAAGACTAAATAGTGTGACTTATACTGCTATGAGTCATCCACCTCAATATTGATTTCAAAGAAAATCATGCAATATCTGATTAAAGATTATGACTTGCTCTGAAAGGATTAATTATATTTTATAGTACTCACCAGGTTTTGGGGGAAAATAAGTCTTGTCAGATCAAATACTCCCACTAACAAATGACAGCAACTGTTAACAACATATTTCTGAACATGTTTTAAGCTTTGAACTCAATACCACACAAGTTTCTGATTCTGAGCGACCGAAATACTCAGGAGTTATATAGCAATATTAAATTGGAAAGTACTTCCTTGATACTGCATTTCTTAATAAGTAATTATCAATTATTTAGAGTGAAAAGCTACCTAGAGGAAAAGGGTGAACACAACTATACAGTTTGCTTGGTAAACTGAACTCGAACGGTTGTTCTAAACAGCCAATTACAAGGCTTGCAAAGTCAAAATTAAACACTGTAATCCCTGACTCTTAAAAGAACCTGAAAAATTGTCAACAGTAAGTACCTGAAAACAAACTACCAATTTGCAAGTTGAACCAATAGCTGAAATTTATGATCCCTGGTTTTGTAGAGAAGCACATTAGATGGTCATTATTCTAAATGGTAGTACTTGTAAAATCTTTAAGTAACAAGTGCTGCAGAAATCATTTGTGCTGAGTTTCCCCCATGTAATCTTGTAATGTATTACATCAATCATAGTGCTGCCGCTGCCATTATTGACAGATTTGTAAGTTGGAGTTCGTTCTTTAATGTTTTTGCAGTTCTCACTTTGATACCTGGAGCATATCAGGAAAAAAAAATCTATAGTAGACAGCTATGGGCTTGTCAAATATCTCACATTTGATTTAAAACAAAGCTGCAATGGGTTTGATCAATGATGTACTATGCTGATCCTGGACACAATTATTAACAACATCACTAGCATTTATATAAATAAACTTTCACAGTTTTCCAATTAAAATTAGAAACCTGTAATAACAGAAACTTAAAGGAGCCAAGCCAATGTCAGCTTACTTCACTGTATCTTATGGCTACACAGAGCTCATACATCACTTCTTTGTAAACACTCTGTTGGCCTTGATGCAGTGTGGCTTCTCATAGTACAATAAAAACCTTTTGAATTATCACAATAGGAGGCAGATGTAAGGAAAAACAATGCTATTCATTAAACATTCCCCAATTAATTTTTACACTTTTATGTTTGTTTTTTTGTTTTTGGGGGGTTTTTACCCAGTAAAGTACAATGTAAAAGCTAAGTATAACTACTACTGTTATTCAATTTTAAGATAACCAAATACAAAAATGCAGAATTGAAGATAGGATGTAGAGCTATTTTCTTACACATTTATGGCATAAATAGAAAGAAACACAGGTTAAACACCAAGCTTTGCAATTCAAAATCGTAAAATAGAGATGGATTGAAGAATTAGGAAAAAAAAAAACCACAACACTTTCAAACCCCTGAAGATTGTGGTTTAGAAGCATCTTTTTGGTAATATTTCATATTATAGTAGATATTTGGAACAATGATACAAAGCAAGTCTGTTCTTTTTCCTGGATGCAGGATACAGTGTACAGCAGTAATGTTTAAAAGGCAGATCAGGGTATTCTCATCTTCCATTTTAGGAAAAAGCTAAAAGGATTTGTTTGTCCCCAATGGCATCTCCACTTTTTCTAATTCTGTTAGCTGAGCTCTGTCAGAAATGATATATAATGTAAGCTCACTTATGAGGGGTAAACATTTGTCCTGTAATCACACAGCATACACAACATGCCGGGTAGTTTCAAAGCATTTTCCCAGACACATCACTTCTAACCAATTCCACCTCACCCTTTTTTCTGATTCTGCATGTTTCTCAGGATCAAAGGCAAACCATGACTATTTTCTGCATAGTACACAAAACTGTTCACTTAGGAGCACTGCTGAAGGTTATGAAAAGAGTGTCTTTGTTAAGTGGAAGAACAGACTGTTCAGTTCCCTTCTTTCCTCTGTAACTGGATTATAATGGTTAATTTTCTTAAGAACTGATTTCTAAAATAGTGACATTATCACTGTCACATGATGAACAAAGAAGGTGCAAGGTAGAGTGGATGGGAGAGGATACTGTCCGTAAGGCTTAGTATACTCTGCAGAGCTTGGAAAAAGCGATTAATAATTGAGTAATGCTTTCTTGGACAGAGCAAAATGTACTCCCCAACAGCTGGAGTCACTGAAGTTTTGCAGCAGTCTCACACACCCACTTCTGCTGAAGGATATTTAAGAAATACTTTTATTAAATTCTAAAAATAAATAGCTTAAATTCTGCATTTATAGCAAAAGATTTTAAGAGTACCACAGCACATTCCACACTGATATCAATAACAAATGTTTAAATCCCAAATTCTAGAAAATACCGAAGCATTTCTTTCATCTGAGTAGTTTAAATCAACATATAAAAAGTACGTAAAAAGCTTATAGGAGGAGATTCTTAAATGGTTTCCTGAGAAAGAAAATTTCCTGAAAAAGAAAAATGGCTTCCTGACAAACAAATAAAAACTAAATTCCAGAATAGGCATAATTGTAGACTGAATACTAAAGTTTAACCTCAAAGAGAAACCATTTTCAGTCTGTTAAAAAAAAAAATCTAATCCAATTGCAAAGCATTAAAAAAAAAAAAAAAGACAATAAGCAATCCATAGTTTAAAAGGACAAAATGATCACAAGAACCACTTGTCTGAGGATATTCTCATGCAATGAGAAGCAGTATTTCAAAGTAGATAAATAAGAACAGGATGAGGTTTTATTAGAACAAGTATGTAGAACAGTAACTCCTCGCAACAAAATTATAGAACAGCATCCTGTAACAATATATACTGGGATCCTCAAGCAGCTTTGTGCTGCTACCCTTACTTTTTCTTAGTAAACTGAAAAACAGAAAATGAGGTGAAATGCCAAACCACTCAGGAGAGCCAGGACCAGTGACCTCTGCTGCAGTTTAGTAACCAAACGTTAATTATGCTGCTTTCCGAAATTTCTTACAAAGCCGTAACAAAGGGCTTTAAGATTCTTCTGATGATCAGTATCTCTGAACAGAGTTCATTAACACAATAGGCTTTATTTCTAGAAGTATAAACATCTGGTAATAGGCTTAATAATACAAGGTATCTCACAAAATTACTGTATTTTTATTGCACCCTACAGAGATTTATACTGCCATTATCTCTTACACCCACATAAGATAAAGCAAGTGTAAATCTGTCTTTCTCCATGCAGGGAATTTCATAATGCTGTATTAGAGAGATGATTATTCTATCCTCACATTTCATAACACTGTTTTCTGAACAACCAGAAGCACTCTCATTTAATATTAAGACAGATGTTTTGACTGCGAGTGACTACAGATATATGCTGAAACTAAAAATGAAAAGCCCATGTGAATAAATATTGAAATGTACATTAATCCTTATTCTAAGGGTGATCTTCCACCACCAAGTAAGATGCTTGGCCAAGATTTCCTTCAAATATTTGCAGCAGACAAAGGGATTACATTTTTGTGCAACTTTTATAAATTACATTTACTTAAATTGCAAAACATCCAATTCTTTCTTCTGCTGCTAATTGTACATAGGGTAGGGCCATCACATCTGTGCCAATTTACACTCATATAAACAACAGAAGTACAGGCTGATTGCATCTAAATTTAGGCACAACTTTTAACAATGCAAATGGTATGAGAAGAATTTCTTGTAAATATGTCAAATTTGTGTTTGATATATTTTCCTATATCATCCCACAATATGACATACATCATCAGAAGCTGTGATGGGCTTCTGACTGAAAAGTTAGCTGCCATCCATTTGCATGTGGTAACTACTTGCTCAAACTATTAAAAAATTTCAGCTGTCACGATGTTCCCTGGAGAACAAGCAGTGTCTCGGGTAGATACAGTCAAGACTTCTGGGTCATTACAGATTAAATTCATACTACAACTTAGAGATTTAATGGGTAAGCCAGTTTAACTATTAGAAAATAATATGATGAACTCCTAAAAAATCCTTTATTGGTATTGGAAATAATTGTAGGAATATTATAATAAACCAGCAATATTCATAATTTGAAACATCCTAGGTTTCTTTCAATAGCACTAAAAGGACGTTCTTTGTTCCGGAACACTTGTTAAATTTGCAAATTGCATAGTAATTGAAATGTAATTATGGAGATGTACTGCAACATGGTTATACATGCCATTTCATAGACACATGTTACAGGTTTTTATATGAAGTAACATTTTCATGCAAGAGAGCAGAGTTTAATGAATTGCAAAATTGTGTACTTGAAGCAGCAATAACACACCTTAGAGAATACTCTCATCTCAATGCTTGAGAAGGTTTGCATACAAAACAGTACTCCTCAAAATGAAAATATAAAACTCTGGCTCTTCCAGTAAAAATTGTAATTCACAGACTGAATTTTTCCTTGAAGCTGAGATGCACCCCGTACAGCTAGGAGACGACAGGGCACATTCCCTCCTCTGCCCACTGATCCCACAGCCACCTCAAACCCAGTGCGATAAAGAACAGCTTTAGGGATGCTCTACATTATGCCAACCCCCCAGGTCATTCTAGCAGTTGAGCTGGGCACCTGTGCTCAGCAATACTCTAGCCAAATGCTTTTCGGTACCCCTGCAATCAAGTGATCCCCTGTTCGAGTTCTATGTCTCCCCAGGATAGTCTTCCACAGGGAAATCCCCAACCATCTGGTTAGCTCTGCTTTCAAATACCTTTGATTCAACAAAGTGGCTCAAAGCAATAAGAAAAAAGAAAAAAAAAAAAACCCAACACACCAACCAGATATGCCTTTCAGTATTTTGCATATATTGAACCAGATTCTGATCCTAGTTGGATTAATGTAAATGCAGAAAAACTTCACTGAGGGCAGGGATACAGGTCAGGGAACATTATTTTGCTATTCTGTCCAATATTAAGCACAGCTGGTTTTTAAGTAAACAAAGAAAATACCACCACTGTGCAAAAAATACTCAGCTCCTATAAATCAGCGTAGCTTCACTGAAGTCAACTGAGTTAGGAAAATTTACATCAGCCACAGATTTTCTCCCGTATGTAACGAGTAGCGTTCTGTTTGCTCCCTTAGGTCTCAGCTCAGGCTCTATATGAATACAACAGATTTTTTTTTTTCCAAAATGAGTATCAGAACATTTCCTCCTGAGCAACATATTAGTAGCTTCTACACACTGCACATTGCCAAGATGACTAAATAAGCTTTAAAAAGTAATTAAATGTTTTTTTTAATAAAAAAATCAATGAGACAATTTTCTTATACAACTTGGAAAACTCACCTCATTTTATTGCCATTTATTGTACCAATGCTAAAAAAGCAATTTGCTGTAGAATATAGATCTCAGGATAATATACAGTACTGAATAATATGAAAAAGGAAACTCTGAGACAGAAAAAACAGCACCTCTGAAAAGGCCAGACAAAATGATGAGGTATGACTGATTTTAGCCAAGAATTACAAGGAATCATAGAATCATAGAAAGGTCTGGGTTGGAAGGGACCCCAAGGATCACAGAGTTCCACCCCCCCTGCCACAGGCAGGGACACCACCCCCCAGGCCTGGATCTACACAAGGTTGCCCAGGGCCCCATCCAACCTGGCCTTGAACCCCTCCAGGCATGGGGCATCCACCACCTCTCGGGGCAGCCCGTTCCAGCCCCTCCCCACTCTCTCCGTAAAAAACTTCCCCCTAATATCTAATTTAAACCTTCCCTCCTTCAGCTTCAATCCATCCCCCCTTGTCCTGCCATTTTCTACCCTTTTAAAAAGTTGATTCCCCTCCTGTTTGTACGCTCCCTTCAGGTACTGGAAGGCTGCAATGAGGTCCCCCCCGCAGCCTTCGCTTCTCTAGGCTAAGAGAAGGAACAAGATACTAATAAAACTATGATGAAAAAAAATAAGAGTCTGAACACATGTAACTAACTGTGATCTTCGAACCAAAGTTGTTCTTACATTAAATTTATGGATTGAAAATTATGTACAAATATTTGGATTTCAGAAGACAAAATAGATCTTAGTCTGATCTCCTCCATTAAGCAGCAGGACACACTACCTCAGAATCCTGGAGTTGGAAGTCTGCTTTTCAAAGAAAGTACAGGTCATGACTGGATGTCAAAAACGGTCAGGTTGTTATGATTTCATAGAAAAAATTAGCATTAATATTTTCAAAGCATATACAATACATAATTTGCAAATTTCAGGAAAAAGTATGCATTTTAACAAGCTCAGACACTTCTGCGTGTATTATTGTGTTGTCTCACAAAAAAAAAACCACCCACAAAAAAATCAACCTTCTAAGCAGACAAAGAAAAACACCTATTCAATTTCAGATAATGTACACATAGTCTGTCTTGGAAAGTATTATTGACTTGTAGAGTCAAGTATGCACAAGCGAGAAAGCATCAGAATTGGATCTGTTTGTGTTTATTCAACTTAGCAAATCCGTGTGTATACACTGAAACACTGGGTTGCTACCTCGCTTTTCACATTATCTCTTCTTTTAGTGCACAAACCAGCCACTCCTCATGGTTAGGCTTGCTGCAATAATATGAAGGGTATCCCTTTAATACAGAAAACGTTTGATTCTTAACGGCTTATTTCCACTGCACTGAAGCCATTACCAAAATGTCAGACAAATCCAGTGGGATCATGATTAGTCATATTAAATCCTTCTTGAAAGTCTACAAATCTTTGTGGCTTACTAACACTGCGTACAACAGCTGAGTGGTCAGTGCAGAGGGACAACCCTACCTTAGTCCTAGTAAATTCACTTGCAAGCCCATTAATACATACTACTTATGAGTCGCAGGCCTCAGTAGACCTGGAGACTGAGAGCCTAGCTAAAAGAAAAGATGTTACCAGCCCCATTTGATAGGCAAAAATGGTTTATTAAAAGATTTTCAACCAACTCTAAGCAGCAATGTTTCCATCAGAAAGTTTAAAATATAAATGCAGTTTCTGTTAATGTCATAGCAAGAACAGCATTGTCTTGAGGAAACAGACCTTGTGGAGTTAAGATTTATAATGGCAGTTCTAGGAATTCACCAAGGAGCAGGATACCATTCACAGAAATAAGCTAAACAGTTTCATGTCAAGAATCATGAGAAAAGTCATTCAATTTTTCCTTTTTTTTTTTTCCTTTTTTTAATAATTTAAATCTGAATAAGAGCTTTACTTAATGTAAAGTTAAAGCCTTTCCTCTAATTTTGCTTTTGGTACAATTTCTATTTATATAAATAGATTATGAGATACATTGCAGCAGGAGGCATCTCTCCCTTTAAGGACGGAACATTAGGAATTCTAATGTAGAGAATTTGTGCTAAACTACCTTCATTTGTATCGGTAAAAATGTAAAACGACTAAATTTAAAAAAAAAAACAAAACAAACAAACAGTGAATTACAGTGGTATCAACTAGTAAAAAAATTATAGTTAGTCACATGGAGTCTAATATTGCTAGAAGTAAACAACAAAACTAGAAATTTATAGCAGAAGTTTCCTCAGAATTCTTACCACATTCTGGTTGGAAACCATAGTGATGTTTGCATTCTTCAGGAAACTAGGAACAGTTGGAAGTAGAGGAGGCAGTACAACATGTGGACAGAGAACAGGCCCAGACCTCTGAATTCACTGGGTTTCCTTCCGGCTGTATCATTAGCTGTCCAGGTTACCTCAGATAAATTACTTCTTTTCTCTCTGTCTCAATCCCCTCATCTGCAAATAGGTCAACAATCCTTTTTGAAAATCCACAGCCAGAAAGCACTGTACAAATTATCCTTTCCCACCACTAATGACAAGTGTTCACAATGGAATGGAGTCTGCAAGATCTTCTAAGCAGTGTTTTCATGTACTTAATTTATGTTTAAGTTTCTTAACACATTTCTGACCTATAATCACGTGTGTTACTTTAAAAGATATATGACCACTATTATGATACTTAATGATTAAGGAACACTAACGTGGTTCTATGAAACCATATGCAGCATACCTCAGTGCCCCCTGGTACACCGAGGTCTCCATAATTGATTGCAATAATAAGCAATAAAACTCCATTAAATAGCTAAAGGAGAATGGCAGTTAGCAAATAAAACATCTACATAACTATTTAGAATATACCACAACCACAAGGGCATTTTACCTCATCCACCATGCAATGATCAAATATACATCATTTTAACTAGTGAGCAATAAATTCTGCTGAATTTATAGATTTGAAAATCTGTATTAAAATGGCTAATTGCAGAAAATGATAGAAAGTACAAAGTGCAGAACCTAATTTATGAATATGGATGTTTACATAGACTATACAAGTATTGGAGCTTGAAAGCAGTGTGCTGCCAAGTTTTTCATGCAGTCTCTTTTCATGCAGTCTCCAAGTTTTTCATGCAGTAGGCTAGATTCAGAGAGGAGAACGGTTGGGAAGAAGTGGCTGTGGCCAGGAAGCCAAGCTGGGTTTCCCTGAAGTTTCCGTACCAGTCGAATTGAGCACATGAAGGTCATCCTATGTAATACCCACTGCCATCTCCACAGGGCAGAGACAAATTAATCTTTCCTTTTCTGAACCTACCTCATTGTTCAGTCTGGTCTATGATGTTCTACTTTCTGTATTTCTGATGATAAAAATCAAATTTTGGTCATTTTTGCCTTTTTTTTTTTTTTTTTTTTTTTTTTTTTCATACTACGTTCGGT
>JMFS01031817.1:0-12862 GCA_000699545.1 Podiceps cristatus | reverse complement strand
AAAGTGTGCTCTTGTCATTGATATGTGTCATGCTTTGGAAAACATGCCACAGTACCACACATCTCTTTTTCCTCTTCTATATTGATGTGTGGTCAGTACTGATGCTCATTCTTCAAGTTCTCGTTCTTCAGGAAACAGGGACTGCTTGGCCTGTGTTCCTGCTGCTGCTTTCGGTGGCTCTGTGAATTTTCATTTTTCTATTTTTCAGATTCAGAAAAATAAAAGAAAATCCTGTTTCCATTTGTAACGTTTCTGACTTGTGTCCTTGAAGGGGTTTTTGAGCTGAAAACCCCCGGTATTTCAGGCAAATAAGGGTCTCATCATTATTCAGTTCATGGTGAGCACAGGGAATGGAATGGAATGGGAGTAGAATAGTTGAGTTGGAATGACCATCTAGTCCAACTGCCTGACCACCTCAGGGCTCACCTTAATGCATGGCATTAAGGGCATTTGTCCAAATGCCTCTTAAACACTGACAGTCAAGGGGCATGGACCACCTCTCCAGGAAGCCTGTTCCAGGGTTTGAGCACCTTCTTAGTAAGGAAATGTTTCCTCATGGCAAGGCCAAACGTCCCTAAAGGACGCAGCTTTGAGCCATTGACATGCGTACCAGCACTGGGAACCAGGGAGAAGAGCTCAGCACCTCCCTCTGCACGTCCCCTCCTGAGGAAGCTACAGAGAGCAGTGAGGTCGTCCCTCAGCCTCCTTCTCTCCAAAGAGAAGAATCCTCAGAATCCTCAGCTGCTCCTCAGGGGACATGCCTTCCAGCCTCTTTCCTACCTTTGTTGCCTTTACCCTGGACACATTCAAGTACCTTAGCATTCTTTTTAAATGGTGGGGCTCAATTCAAAGGGTTGCATTCCCATACTGTGATCTCCCACAATATGGGAATACAATTAATACAGCTATAATCAATACAGAATTATTTCAGATGTGCTATTTCCGCATGTATTTGCTTTGTGGGGTCCTTTGCAAAGAGGAAAGCATGGTCTTAAAATGCATGGGCTACCAGTTTGTTTTCAAATATAACTCAAAACACAGGATTTAGCTCCTAAATTCCGTGTCATTTGAAATCCTTTCTTCTTAAAGACTGTCTTTTTCCTCAAAGCCCTCTGGACAGGGAGCCCTCCTGGCAAAGGAATTAATCTCCAGCCTCCTTTTGCCTGCTGATCTGTCACATCCATGTTTGGACACATGCAAAGGCCCGTCACATCACACTGAGCTTGACTCAAGATGTTGAGATTCTTTAACTGAATGGACATAGTCTGACAGCTTTCTGCACTCATTGCACCAGTTTTGAAAACTAATCACCAAATGTGTGCTAGAAGATTGGTTTTCAAAGTTTCTTTTATTAATTTAAGAAAACAAACAACTTAGTTCCTTTATGTCTGAGTAACATCATCAGTAATTTCAGCAGTCTCATCAAGAGCTAAGAGTTATTCCTAGCCGTCTCTAGGTAGTTAGCCACAGAAGCAGACTGATTTATCATTCCTGGAAGGAGTGCATGATCATACATTCCCATTCCATGCTTATTGTAGGTAATTGTAATTCCTGAGCTGGCAGACGAGACCATCCAGTTGATTCGGAGGCGTTTGAGATTGACTGCCAATCAAACCCACTTACTCTTCTTTATTCCTAACATTTCCTGCCCAGGTCACCCTTAGGTATGGCTGGGCAAACTTTTTAATCCTTGCAGCCTCAAATCTGGGAACCTGCTTCAGCCAGCATGGCTGTGAGTCAGTGGATTGCCCAGGCGCATCCTGGGAGCTTCACGTTACAGATTTTTATGTTCAGTACATGCGAGAGGAGCGGTTACAGGGGCACACACCTACTACCTACGTTTACTAATCTGGGGATATTAGTAGAGCAAGGATTTGAGGAAAAGTTGATCAACAGTGGCAAACTTTTAACACTTTTCTAAATCTTATTTAAATAACATTACAAGCTGTTTTGGCAGAACCACTGCTTTTTTACTGTCTGCTGACACATCACTGATCTAGGAACAGCTTAATCAAATGGAGTAATCTATAATTTATGAAAGTCATGACCAAAAGCTTTGTGTGGAAATTCATTTTTTGTTTTCTCTTAAATGCATTAGTTTACTCAGGGGACTTGCTAGAATGTGCAGCTTGTATTACATTCATGGTTAATTATTATTTTATTCTTATCCTCCTGTGGGGAAGATGTGAGCACTGAGCAAACATCCACAAAGCTCTTTCTTGACATTAAATTTATACTCTCACAGGACTAGATGCTAAATATTGACTTAATTCCATAATAGCACTGTTGAAACAGTAACTCCCTGGTTATTCAGCTGAGTTTTGAAGCCAGACTGCTTTGATGACTCTCTCAAGTTGTTCATCACTTAGTGCTTCTCATCAGTTCATAACTGAGAAAGATAATAGGTTATGCAGATTGCTTATTTTCATGTGATTAAGATATCCTTCTCCTGAATGAACAGTGCTAGTCTTCTTAGTGAAGCTATCACGATATGATCGTTCTCAAAAATAAATAAAAATGGATTGTCATCTCAACTTAAAGTTTAGTAAAACTTTAATGAATGTAAAAAATCATGTTTCAAAAACTGTTCATGTTACTACTATTGGTTTTAGCCTTCAAATAAGACTAAAATTACATCACCCTCTCACTTGCATTGATATTTATTAAATATACATCTCTCAGACATTAACATTATTCCTTCTACTCTTTTTTCCTGTTAAAAGAACATGGATAATCACAATCCAGACAAACAGATGGTCTCTGTATCTTTTTTTTATTTGTTTACATGCTCTAATTAACAGGCATGCTAATACTTCATAGATATGACTTAATGCTATAATAAATAGTTATGATATATGGTTTAAATATTTTTCAGAAACTAGAAGGAAAAGAGTTGTAGATGTTTCTCTGTGTGCAGTGGAAGTGTGATTATGACTAGTTTTAAGACTGCTGCTTTGAATTTGCAATCAGGTATCAAGCTGTGAGTAAATTCAACTAGTTCATTAAAAGTATATGCATTTAAAACCGGAGGACAGCCAATCCTGTTGGATTACCAAAATTTCCACTGGATCTGTTACAAAGAGGTGTTGTTAAAACCATTGAATAAACATTTTATAATCTGGCATTAGCTTTCTGTAGTATTAATTTTAACAAAATGTCTGTCTTAGTAAAATGTTGGGTTTGTTTCTTGTTCATACAGGCAAGCAATAAAATCTCCAGAATAAGTAGTTTGTCTTGCATAAAACACTGCTATAAATAAGGAATGTTAGCTATCAGAAGATGGGATTTGACTTTTAGCAGAAATTGGCTTGCTGTAGAGTTCCTGCTGGATTTATACTCTTTCTTTTTTTCATTAGTCATTATAATTTTAGAACTAGCCTATTGAGCACTCTCATGTAGAATATTCATACTAGTGAGAGTCTAAAGAAATTGAGTTATAAGTCTAATAGACCAGAAGTAGTCTTGTAATAGTTATAGGTTGCTATTTAAATCTTGGTAAAAATAATAGTGATAACTATGAAATCACTAGAAATCGATAGTAATAATAATAATGCCTAGATATGTGCTTTAGGCTTAATACTGTCTCTGTATCTCTCCAGCTTCCTTTTCTCAAAAAGACGTGCTTATGTTACTGTTTCTGAATTTCAGCTGGTAGTGAGTCTTTGCTAGTGATTAGACTAGCATTTCAAAAAATGTTTATCCATTGAGGAAGATATTCCATGTTCAGTCTCTTATTTCTCCCAGATACTGGTTTCACAGATCTTTTGCAGAATGATAGGCTACTACCTAATAATAATAGAAATGTGATCAAATCTATTTCTGCTACTAGCACATTGAATAGAACAGATTCACCTTACCTGTTTTATGGTTTTCTGGAGCCAGCAATATTAACATTTCTGAGGATCCTGGTATTTCTGTTGTGTTTATCATGACATATTCCTTTAAGGAAAATGCAGCCAGAGAAAGACTAAGGCCTAAATTCTTTACAGGATTTACATGTGATAATGCTCACTAATAAACTTTGTGGCTCTGCCTGTGGGAATGGGATGCACAGTCATGAGGGAGGTACTTGAATTCTGTATAGCATAAGTAGGTTGATATAAGCATTGAAAAGTGAGACTAACCACAGCCAAAATACCGAGCAAGGTATTGAGAAGATTGTAGGCAGAAATTTATAGCCTAGAAATATCTCAAATGAGAACATAAGACATCTGTAGTAATGAGGGGAGAACCTATTATACAGTCCCCGTTTCAAACAGTGCTTATGTATTTTATCCAACAACAGAATGCATAAATAACACTGTACGTAGGCACATGATATGATTAATTGGTGGACCCAGAAGGGTTTGACAGCACGGTAAGTGAAGAGAGGCTCAGTTTTTCCATTGCTTCATATGTAAACTTTAGGTGGTGAAACAACCAGATGGTGTTTTTCTGTATAACTTTCACTGTAGGCAGATAAATAGTTTTCAGGTCACATGGTGGTTGACCAAGATGACATAAACTTTGAGGCTGAGCAAGGTTTTGAACTCTGCATCTCCATTTCCAGATCAAACTCGTTTTCCAGTGAAGTCAACCTTCTTTTCTACATTATGTTGAATAGATTCAAAGCTATTGCACAAACAGTTTATGATTATAATTATGCACTTCAGTGAGTCTGCAGATTTCTGTCATGCATCAAATTAAAGGCAGGTGGCAATTCTTGATGAGAAATTGAGTTAAAACCTAACCAGATTTCTTATGAGGAATTGGAAAGAATAAAACTTCTTGGAGGAATATATGTCAGATGCTGCTTGCTTAATCCTTGATGCCTTCCTGGGAGGATAGTTTAAATGAACTAACTAATGCAATCCTGCCGGTTTCTGTAAACAGGTCTTCATTCATTCCCTGTAAATGTCAGCAATAGATTATATTATATTAGCTGTTTGTAAAGATGAGGGTACAGAAAGGAAACGAATGTTGAATAGAGATCTAGATTAGGAGAGATATGAAGAGAAATGGATTTCACCAGAAGGGAAATACTTAATCTGCTCAGTGAATATGTTCTATTATTCCTGGTATAATATAAACAAGATTAAGTAAACATAAGGAGGGGTTTTACCTGAGTGATCCCAAAAGAAAGGAATTAAATATTATTTTTACAAGATATATTAATTCAGGGAAACACTTAGTGGAACAATCCCTCATTTATCACGGTAGAACAAATGTATTTGATATTTGCTGTTTCTGAGACTTTTTAGCTGTGAAATAGATCTATCACAAAAAGAAGCCCTAGCTATATATATATATATATTATTTTTTTTCCCAGAAACAGTATTTGTATCAATCCTGTACTTGAATGTTGCAACAAAATTCTCACTGGTACTTATTTGTTGCAATTTCTGCTACATAAAACTCATCAAAATTAGATGATGAAGATTAAGTTCTGCGAAAGCTACTTATAAAATGTCACAGTAATGAAAAAATGGTGAAAACATGCTTATTAGGATTATGGCTTGTGCTGTTGAATTAGACCTCTAGAATTAAGCCAGTTAGGATAATATTTTAAAGAACCAGCAGAACGGCCCATTATATTATTATGAGAGACTAAGTAATTCAGACTTTTTTTTACATGTTATAATAAATAAAGGTATATTAAATAATGTACATACTGAGAGCTCTAAACAAGAGACTTACTAGAAGATTCTAAGTGAAGCCAAAGCCAATGTGATTGTTTAATATCTCTGAAATTCCCCCTATGTGCTTATTTGTTTAAGTGAGGATCCAGGTGTGGTCTTCAGCCGTACCTGTGGTGGGAACCAGTTTGGTGATCAATTTTCAAACTGGCAGCAGAGGAAGCAGCATAGCATGCAAGGCTCCTCAGCTCCTCCTTTCCCTATCTATTGATTGTGGTGGGAGCAACGGGTTCCAGTTCTGTCTCAGAGTGCTTGCATACCCAGACAGAAATGTCTGCCTGGTCAAGCTCTCTTAGCTGCCTATATGGGTGTCCTTTGTTAGTTGCCTAATAAATTGTCCTCTCAGGAAAATATAGAAACCCTACAGAAGTGTCTTACAGGCCAGCTTCTGCCCACAAGCAGAAGTTGGACTCTGTTGAATGTAGGTACCCTACCTTAACTGCACACTCAGTTTTACCATATTTGGCATACCTGTTCAAAAAGCTTTATCAGTGTAAACTAGCCAAAGCAGAAGGAAAGCCAAGGAAACCTATGTGTATGGTTTGTTGTTAGATTTAGGACAAGGGAAACAGACAGACTATCATACTAGCTACTTTCTGATTCCTAGGAAAAGCATACGTACAATGTGTATGCATTTTACACTGGCAGAAATTTTGATATTTCAGGAGAAAAATCAACCAATTTTTACATTTCCGTTTTAGAAACAATGCTGGCGAATAAGAAAGTCAGTGTTCCAGTGCCAATTAAATACAACAGTTTTCCGCTGGTGGGAAGAAAAGAAGAGATTTCAAACCTATAGTATAAATCAGTGCCTAGACATGAAAAACATTGTGTGTTTCCAATTGTGTCTCGGATTTGAAAACCTTCACAACTGCCTGCGAGAGCCCTTAGATCAAGAGTTTAAACTGAACTGACATAACAAAAGGAGACAGTTTCTCTAAGGTTTTATAGACTTCAGACCTATAGAGATACTTGTTATGCCTTGAAAACAAAAATCTGATTCTTATTTCTTGAAAAGATAATCGTTGCTTGTACATTTGTTGCATTTATCTGTTGCCATGCATTCAGCCGATAACATCTCTATTTTTCTGTCATTATGATATGTTTCATTGTTAAGACAGACTTGTTAGAGGGCAGCAGTTAATTTAACTACAACTTTTTATTTTGGCACCTAATAGTTGCTCTATCAATCAGAATTGATTAAATTTAGGGGAAAGAATACAACAGTTTTAATTGGTCCTTCTTACCATTTTTCATGTCACAATATCGCGATTGTTGTGATTAATCTGTATGACTCTGTATGGATTTCATATAATCAATGTTAGGAGCTGTTGTAGATCACTGTTCAAAGATTGATTCAAATAAGTTGGTAGAAGGATTTATTTGGTTGCTTTATATCACTCCATCCTTACGTTTTTTACAGATTTACATAGGCATTTCTAAGGCAACATTGTGAAATGTTAATCAGAAATATTGACTCAACTGCGATTGATAGATTTAGTACTGCTCACTATACTGTGCAGGGGAGATGTTTAGGGGTTTTTTGAGCAGAACTGGTGCACTATATGAAATATAATATACTTTGGTTTTCAAAGTTTAAATCATTAAATTGCATTATATAGGAAGTTATCTAAAGAGAAGCTTTATTTCCAAGTTGAAATACTATGCAAAATTTTCTTTATTCATTTTCAGATAGTTAATGAACAGACAAACAAGAGAAATTAGTCCTAAATAAAGAGATCAACCTGTATGTGATATGATTCAAATAACATGAAACATGATGGATAATTTTAAGGAAATACTTTCCATGCTGTCTAGCTCTCAGTGCTAGATAGCACTGTAAATTCTCATTTGCTCAGCCTCACGGTTTTAAAGGGCTTCTGATTTTTCACTTAAAATGTTTATTCCCTGTGTAGGAATGTTATTGACCCATCCTCCTGGATTTCTGTTAAATGCTGAATACCTCTCAGATCAAGATCCTAAAGCTTAAGAAATTGAAAAGTTGTCTAGACATTTTACACCTAATGGTGCTAGTCAATTTGTACACATGCACAGGACAGTCTTCTATAGAGCCTATCTACTAACTTCCTCTATTGCAAATCAAAGCTAGAAATTCACCAGCATTTTTAGTGGAGGTAGCTCTTCTTTTCACCTGTCTTTTCACTTTTCTACCGAAGGAGTGGTACCAAGCTACAGAGAATTCTGGCGGAAAGAAGAAATCCAACTCCTAAAATGTTTCTTCCACTGCACCATGAAAGCCAATATCTGCTCTTTTTTTTCCTTTTATACGTGGAGTGATTCATCTGCCTTTTCCATACCACAATTTCTGCAGTTTTTACATTACTATACACCTTGGTTCTACTTGACTGTTCCTTTGCTCACTGAACACCCCAACAGACTAACTCAGTGCTATTACACAAGCTGACCTTCTCAAAATCATTAACTCAATAAATAAAATTACTTCTTGCTCAGACTCAGATCCAACACTGTTCGTTGTAGAATTTACTGATGTTTCTTTCTCCTTTGCCCTCTCTGAAGGTCTAGTTACCTTTTAAATTATATTTTATACTAATCATATGGTGAGATCTCTCCTGCATGATATTGTGCCCTTTCTATTACATTTTCTCATCTGAAGCACTGCTCAATGGACCATCAGGTATCATTTCTGATCTTTTATTAATATCTGGTTGTTTGATTCAGGACCTCCGAGAACAGTAACAAGTCTTCAAGAATACTCACTTTCCTCTGTTGCCTTCTTGTTTTCAGTTAAGATCAGCCATAATATCAAAAGCTAACTACTCTAATGTTTGGTCAAATAACCCCCTCTGACACATTTTGTGTGTGTGTGTGTGTTTAGTATTGATAGCATTTATTTGGACTTGCCATCCTAATTTTTCATACTTAATATTACATTAGTGGTTGTCAGCATGTTCCAAGTGATTAATGCTTCACTGGCCATATGACAATTTTCTCTTTGAGTATAACTCACTGTCCTTCATCTGCTTACATAGTAGCAATCTTGTGTATCTTACTTATGTAGTCTTACTTCAGCTGTTCTGAAAGCCTTTATTTTATTGTTTTCACTTCCTAGAAATGCCTTTATGTCTGTCTTATTGACTC
Organism: Podiceps cristatus; assembly: GCA_000699545.1. NCBI lineage: Eukaryota > Metazoa > Chordata > Aves > Podicipediformes > Podicipedidae > Podiceps > Podiceps cristatus. The sequence continues at coordinate 4,067 of JMFS01031817.1, read as the reverse complement.
TGTCCTAAGTTTTATAGAATATATTCTTCTCCATTTCTTATGACTTAATGTTTTTCCTCTCTTTGATCTTGTTTGTTATTTGACTGTGTAACTATTATTTATTTCAGTGGTACATTTCATAATGCAGTTTGTATGAAATGTGCTCTGTGAAGTATAGTTGCATTGTATCGTCTTATAAAAGTACACAATAGTTGTCTTTGAACAGTATAATTATGTTTTGAAAGAAGTAAAGTTCCTGATTTGATATAAGTGTATAATGCTACTGTTTGATGTTAGGAATACATTTGAACACATGAAATTTTGTCCTTGAAAAATATGCTTTCTCCTTTTTTAATAATACCAGTCACCTTCATGTATTATTTAAACCTAACAGATGTACACCTATGGGCTCATTTATTTTATTCTACTAAAGTACAAGCAGTAAAGGAAAATACAGTTACTAATCACTGTAATGTGAAATTCTTTTTAACAAGTCTGTCTCTGTTGAAATAAGTAATTTATCATAAAATACAAAAGAAAGAGAGGAAAAGAAAAAGAAATAGTGAAGGAGTTGAGGAATGTGTAGAACTTTAAAAAAGTGAAGTGCTTGTAGACATGAAAAACAGAATTGGAACCAGTAAACAATGCTTACCAAAGAGTCTGGGAGGCTTGAACAGTGCTTTATCTTGTCTAGGAAGTACTGCTACTTGTATTATTGAATTTACTGTTCTTGCTGCAAAAAGTGACAGTGAATTGTAGCTATAGAAATCTCAAGTCAGGATGAATGGTAAATTGACTTTGAAAGTAGGAAACTAGATTTTTAAACTGGACAGAGATATAAGCCACATGGCTGTGGCTTAAATGGTTTAAGCACAAGATAAATCCTTGGAGCAGAGGGTAGAGGGTTGTACATGGCAAAGAGAAGGGGCTTTCTGCATCAGTGAATCCTATGTGATCATTAACTATGTTTCTTTAAGTGAGAAAAAACCAAACTAAACCAAACCAAACAAAAAACTCACCCAAACCAAGCAAACAACACCCCACTCCCCCAAAAAATCAAAAAAACCCAAACCAACAAAAAAACAACAACCAACCAAACCACCAAAGAAAGCCACATCTCAGTCCTGGCCCTCTACTCCACTCTTAGGCTATCAAACAGGGAACAAATTGCTCCATATAAAACACATTGTAATTTGGTGCATGTCTAAAATAGCCTACTCTGTAAGTCCATGTTGTTCCTATTATAGTTTTAATTGGGCAGACCAGATGGAAAAATTGTGAGATCTATATCAAAGAAGAAAGTCTTTAGGAGCTCTGGTGCTGATATTTGAAGATAAGAAATGTGTCTTTTTCTGGAAAGACCCTTTAGATTAATTTCCCTCTCCATCAAGAGTAGTTGGTTTTTGGTAAGGACTAGAAATTGTTTTCTCTGTGGTGTTGAATGTGCTTCTAACTGCTACTTTGATTATATGAACAGTGATCATAGAGTATTCATTATCAATTTTCAACTCCTGTAGGAATGAACTCTAAATACTTTTATTCTATGGTAAATAAATTGTAGACAAATGGTAGGCTTGGGTCAGTAAGGTTCTAGAAGGAAAGGCCTTTAAAGAGAGCAGATGGAAAGGCCAGAAACACTATGAAATGAACTTTTAAAAAGGATATAATGTTATTGCCTCCAGAATGATTGGAAGAAATTAAAATAGCAGAATAATGATAGATCAGAACTTCTACATGATAGATATTTGTCATGATTCTTGCAAAGACATTCCACAAATACTGGATAAAAAGACATGTTAATAGAAATACAGAAACTGTTACAACTATTTTTTTAAGGTCCCAGCTACTCTATCACATTATAAAACAGGAACTCAAATATTAATGTCAACTTGAGGTGGCTTATGTTCATCTTTGTAGTTTACTTCTAGCCTGGTGATCAGAAGACACAAAAGAACTATTTTGACAGATACTGATTATGCAGTCTACTCACCCTCTGAGTCATTATTTTTCTCTCACATTCAGATTATTCAGGCCTTTTGCTCTAATCCTTTGAGCTATAGTGATATAATTCATAAAGTCACATGAAATTTTGTCTGCTAGAATGTACTGATGATACTATTCAATGGAAAAAATATGATGGGAGTCTGTGATAGGATATACACAGGTATTTTCATGTGATCTTTGAATAAAACACAAAAAAAAATAATATGGTGAAAAGTAACCTACCTGGTTTTGCTAAATTTTCCAAGACATTATCTCCTTAGAACTATAGGCAAATTAAGTCACTCTGTGGAAACCAAACAGAAAAGCATGCCATAGATTATGGTCAGAACACTCCTTTAAGTTCACTTAGCTGAAGCACTTTTAATTTCAGAGATAAAAAATTCTACCACGTGAATGCTTCATCAGTGATACCTTCCCCTGTTTTCCTTTTATTTTTTTAAAGACAATCTTCACGTAATTATTTCAAGACATAGAAAGCTTTCTATATCTATCTTCAGATAATTGTTCCCTAGTGGTTAATTTTCTTCACAGTTAAAAGTATGTATCTTATTTCAAGCCTGAATTTGTCTAGCTTCCACTTGGAGCTTTCAGATCTCATTACTACTTTTGTATATAAAGTAAAAAAAGCTCCTTCTCAAAAATATATTCATTATGCACACCAGAAGCTTCTGTGAATAAATTAGTGGAAGTTCTATAGACTGTGGCAAACAGGTGTGATTTCCCACACTCATATAGTTTTTTCTAACCTTTTTTAATTTGTCCATGGTTTGGTTTTTTGTGGGATGTTTTTTTGGGGTGGTTTTTTTTATGTAAACTTGTAATTCAGTCATAGGATTTTTGCCACAAGCTTTGTGTTGACCTGACAGTACATGGTCTCAGGACTTACCTGGGTTTGGCTTGGACTGAGCTGTGTGTATCTTGGTTAATAGCTGCCAGTGGCCACCTGACTGGTGCCTGACCTGGATGGGCTTCAGTTTAGTGAATCCCATAGGCAGTGAAGGGCTGACAGACCCTGAAGTCCCCTTGTAACAAACAGTAACCCTTTGGAAGACCTTCAGGTATGGGGGGGCTGTTCTGCAACTTTCAGCCTTTAGCTTGGGAAAAGAGGAAAAGGACTGTGGATGAAAGTGTATAAGAGTAGCCGCAAGGGGCCCCATCAGTGCTGGGACCTGCTACCATAAACAGCAAACTCCTCCCAGCAAGGACCTTATCATAACTCTTTTTCCAGCCCCTACCCCCATTCTTAATGAGAACTGAAATGACAGCCTCACAACCTGAATGGATGGGGTGGGGTGAGCATAACTATGGAAGAAGGATAGGTATTAGGAAGGTTTGGATAACAAATTTAACTTGTTATTTATTATTAAAATTTATTATTCATGGATATTTTCTGTATTAATTAGGCAATTTGAATTATACTGCTAAACGTGAACTAAACTGACAAATTCTTACTTCCAACTGTAAGATGTGTTCTTTCTTGCTCATGACAAGAACTTGAGTGTAGCAGACAGCTAGGAACAGGACTGTAAGTAAAGGTCTTACTAGTCCTGTATGATAAAACACATTGTCTTCTTTTTATAGTCTCCTGTTATACATGTGGAACTCATATTCCATTTCTTACATGAAGCAGGTTTCAAGTTTAATTTTTACCTGAAGAAGTCTATTGCTGAATTCTACACTAATGTCATTTTAACTAAAGATTTTATTCAAAGAACTTACATTTAAGTGTATTAGAATGTAAATTGTTCAGATGAGCTCATTTTACCAAGAAATCTGGGTAAATTTTCATAGCATCCTTTGCCAGCTGTTAGAAACAGTCATGTAGTCATATAAGTTTATCAACAACACTTTTGTCTGGGTAGCTGACTTTACAAGGATTTGTGTACATTTTGATTTTGAACAGTTCCTGTTACATCCATTCACATCAAACTGACAGATCAAAGAAAAAATCTTTCCCCATTCCATGAGCTCTTTAACCCACTTGTTAGTTTACATATTTATTTTATTAAAGATCTACTTGAGTTATGATCCCCAAACAGAAAGTTTGTTTTTGCTAACTGTCCTGGTTTTAGCCAGGACAGAGC
>KL262560.1:356-24480 GCA_000699545.1 Podiceps cristatus | reverse complement strand
AACCTTGACAATTCTATTCTATGAAAAAAAATAAGTTTTAGATGTGTGTATTCAGATGAGCAACCCTAATCCCCTTGTTTAAAATCTTGGGTGCTGTGCTGAAAGCTTCTCTCATGTCCTCTGGGTGGGACTAGCTCAGAGGAAGAGCTACCTCTGCAATGCCTTTTAGGCTGCAGAGACCGACTCTCTCTGGCTCAGGTCCATGCAGAGCCTGGTTTGCTAAGTCTGGCAGAGGCTACTTGACATAACACTGACAACAGCCAGCTCCCACCAAGGAAGGGCATAACCCAGTGCAGATTGCTCCAAGCAAAGGGGAGGATCCAGCATCCACACGTCAGATAAAAGTGTTGGGAGCCCACCAGTCCAATTTGTAGCACAGCTCATTGACCAGCACCTATAAAGTATCCTGAATAAAAGACTGCCTCACCTCCCAGTTCACTCCCATCTGTGAAAGATTTGTGGAGCTAGAGGGAAGGAAGGCACGCGGACCCCTGTGCCTTCATGAGTTTAGTACTCACTCATTTGGCATAGAAAAAACTGTGGTTCTACTCACCACAGCCTGAATAGTTGTATTTTATGATAGAAAGACATTCAAGAAGTGGCAGGGGAAAAAAAAAAAAAAAAAAAAAAAAAAACCACAAAAAAAAAACTATACAACAACAACAAAAAATGCCAACACACACAAAAAACCCCCCAAACAAACAAACAAACCCCCAAAAACAACAAAAACAAAAAGCTTCTAGCTACCCATAGGATCCTCTTGTGCAAAAGGCAGGTAAACAACATCTCTGCCATCATCACATCAATCTCATTCTTCAGTTTTTTAGAGGTGCTCACACATCTGATGGGATGACATATAAATTTCACTAGAACTTAAATACAGGCTTGTTTTACATCTTCCCAGACTACAGCACTTGCAGAATGACCCGTAAGTCATGATGTACCATATGAATCCCTCCAGCCAGAAGTGGGAAACAAGGGTTAGGTAGAGGGAAATGTGTGCTTAGACCTTTACTCTTTCGGGGCTTTGCTCTGGGCTCTGTACTCCCTGGAGCAACAAAATGAATCATGCTTTGTTTGGAGTGACTAATCTGCTACTGTCACAGGGTCTCAGAGGAAAAGACATTGGGATCAAATGCATTTGTCACCTGAAATATGCACTCTGGAGGGGACAAAACAAAAGACAATATATCAAAATGTACCTGTTCTGCTTTTGACCTTCAAGTTAAGATTTCAGATGGTATACAAAGCAAAGAGTAATAGAGGCAAAATCTATGCATGTATATCACGATTAGAGTATTTCTAACACCTATGAACTCACTGGATGCCATCCTGTGTTTTATTGGCCATAACTAATGAATTAATTTCTTGTACATGCAGTCATTAGTGTTAAAGTCAGGGATCTAAAGGAAGGCAAGGTAAAGGGTTTAAGATCTGGTGGATGTAGATGGCCTAGAAAGATAGCAGAAGCCAGCACACAATTGTTATTCCAGACTTCTCACCAGTATCAGCATGATTTCTTCTCTTGGAGCTATTGGGGGTTGCCTTTCCACACCTCCCATGTACCACTTACAGGTCCGATCTCAATGTTAAGTGGAAACACTTCTGGAAGAGCAGTAACTGTCAGAAAGAGGTAGAGCATGCCACATGGTCTCAGCTGTCACCAGCTGCAAGAAAAAGTACAAAGGAGGAGGTATTCTTCCTGCTTTATTAGAACTCAACTCGTTCTTAGGGACAAGCTAATAGCGTGCACTGGCGGTGAGCTGTCTAGCCCGGACATCCGTTTCAGTGAGGAGAAGGAGGCGCTTTTGGTGCTTCCAGAGGTGTTGAGCTCACAGTTTGAAGTGAACTCCCTTGAGCCTGCTGCACTAAAAACTTGGGCAATGAGAAGAGGGAATTTATACGCAGAATTGGTGAATGCAGCACATAGACTGAATCTCACCTGTTTTAATACTGGCTTTAAATTCTTCTCCTAGACCCATCTCCACTAGTGGATTAGCTCTGTCATTCCTGTAGCTGACTGGGGTTTTTGGTGTTTCTGTCCCAGAGGCACTGATTTATCTAATCTTCCCAAAGATGCCACTTTTTATCCTAATCCATCGTCTGTTTTTTTAAGGAAAAGAAAAAAGAAGTGTGTGTTTGGGGAAGGTGGGGAGCGAGAAAGAGCGAGAGAAACATCTCCTGGAGCAGGTATAAGATAAATATACGAAAACTAGAGACATGAAACAGACACCGATCAGGTACACAGCAGGGTGCCTGTTTAATGTCCACTTTGTACCTATTGCTTGTTCGAATAGAAAGCAGTGGCTTCAGACACAGACTTCGCTTTACCTGCTCCGATATTGAACAGACCTACTTTCCTACAGGAGACAAGAAGCAGTGGAAGTACAGGTGCTGAGTAATAGCCACAGGAAAAATCTGGACATACAAAGTCAAACCAGTGAAACTTGCCTCTGCTCATCTCGCAGCTAGGAAAAAATAAACCCAATCCTTTGTGTTTTATGTCAGATGCAAGAATTCATTTATACACACATACACACACGAGAGTATATATGTATATATGTATGGATGGAAAGAAAAGGAAGGAATGCAGATTACAGTTTATGTCATTTTAGTAATCTTACTGGATTTCAGTGCCAGCTTGATTGCTTATCTCTTCTTTCTTTTCTTCACTGACATCTTCTTCTTGATACCATTGCTCTAGCAGTATGTTACCTTTATAACTGATGGCTTGAAATGAATTTTCAAAAACTGCCTACATTATATCAGTTAATTGTCCAGTGACTGTGGAGAAAAGAAACCAGAACTATGTATTTCAAGTAATGCCCAACACATGGCAAACATCAAGTGAGGAATGCAAGGCCTATGCTAGTGAAGAATGCAATAAATACAGGCCAGATCATAAACACTGCTATAATAAGACAATTGAGGAAGAAGATTTGAAAAGATAAAATTGATTTCTGTACCTTTGCTTGTGCAGCTTCTCCAAGAAATAATTGGACAAATAAGCTCAAACATATCACCTCCACATCTAGTTCAACCATTAGCTTTTGAGCTCAGTATTCTTGACTTTGAAAAAGGGAGAATGATTCTCTCCACAGCATGGACTAATCTGCAGAACACTCTGGCTTGTGTTATGCAGGAAATAAAAGTTAGATGATTACAGTGCTACCTCTGGTCTTAAAAATCTGTTAACTTTGAAACGACCTGTGCTTCACATCATTTAAACACAGTGGTCCACATCTTATTTTGCTTCAGCCATCAACTCTATGCAGTAAGTCTATTGTAGTGAGCTAAATGGGGTATCATTGTGGCCATCCACAGTTTCATATTTCTCTCTCCAATTATAATAATTCAACATTTATAGTTAAAACAACTGACGGAACAAGCATTCTATAATTTGGACCTTGGACTGTAAGATCTTCATGGTAAAGTTGTCTTATCCTTTATCTCATTATACTGCTAGTTTTCTTGCCTACCAATATCAAAATGTGAATAAGACAGATCCAAATCCCCTTTCACTGGCCATAGGGAATGTTGCACCTACGCAACTGTTCAGTTTTGCTGATGGACAGAGGAATTTGAGGTGATCACAGAGTGGCTTTAAGCGAGTTAAACACGTATTGCATAACTATGTATCAAATTACAGCTTTGTTTAGAAGGGCTTGTGATGGTTTTAAGACATGCTAAAAGAAAGCTTCATATTAAAAAGGCCATAGGAGCTATCAGGCTTATAACAAGGGTTGTCTTACCAATGTGGCAACAAGAACAATCCAGAAGTTCAGTTCCAATGCCTCTATATATTTTTATGGAATCAAATTATTATTAGTGATCTCCATTAGTGGTTCCACAGTTTAGTAACTGCTGACAAGCACTGAGCTTTTTAGTGAACGTCCTGGTACCTTTAACCCTATCCACAAGAATTGTTTGTATATTAATTAGAGATTTTTAGTGACAACATTAGGGGACTGGATAATTGAACTTCAGCTTTCCGCCTTGTAACTGATTGTATGGGCTGAATGACAGTATTGTAAACTGTCTTTAATAAGAATTACATCGCATATATAGAGAGAGTGAGGGTTAATTTTAATCTTTCTAAAATGCTTTGAGATTCTTAGATGAAGAACAGTCACAATGCCTGGAAAATATCAAACCTTTACTATTGTTAAAAATAATCACAGAAATAGACAAGATACGCTGCTCACAGAAAACACTTCCATATTTATTTCTGTTCTTAAATATGCAACGTTTTTCTTCCCAGATCAAAATGTCCTGTACAGGTAACATCAGGGAAGCTCCACTGACCTGGTGGATTGGAGCTCAGATATTAAGTGTGGCCAGCAGGTCGAGGGAAGTGATTTTGCCCCTGTACTCTGGGAGTGCTGCGTCCAGCTCTGGAGCCCTCAGCACAAGAAGGACATGGAGCTGCTGGAGCGGGTCCAGAGGAGGCTACAAGAATGATCTGAGGGCTGGAGCAGCTCTGCTGTGAGGACAGGCTGAGAGAGTTGGGCTTGTTCAGCCTGGAGAAGAGAAGGCTGCGGGGAGACCTGATTGCGGCCTTCCAGTACTTAAAGGGGGGGCTATAGGAAAGAGGGGAGAATCTGTTCAGTAGGGACAATGGAGATAGGACAAGGGGTAATGGTTTCAAGCTGAAATGGGTTAGGTTTAGATTAGATGTAAAGAAAAAATTCTTTACAATGAGGGTGGTGAAGCACTGGAATGGGTTGCCCAGAGAGGTGGTGGAGGCCCCATCCCTGGAAACATTCAAGCCCAGGTTGGACGGGGCTGTGAGCAACCTGATCTGGGTAATGGTGTCCCTGCTCATTGCAGGGGGTTGGACTAGATGGGCTCTGGGGGTCCCTTCCAGCCCAAAACATTCTATGATACTATGATTCTATGATTCTATGATTCTATGGTTCTATATACAAAGTTCACCATTCTGCCTGATGCTATGTGTACCCAGCATTCACAGAAAGAGTGAAACAACTGTGGTAGCAGTGCTTTCATATTATGTCTGATTAAATACATAGAGCAAGTGAAAATACACATTCAGTGTGAAATCTCCTGTCCCCCTTCAGATCAGATGTGTACTTTTTTGCAAATATATCCAATTCTGTTGATCTAAGTTTTTGGGTTTGCAGTATTTCTCACTTTGTAAGGTCCTAAGCTCCTCCATTGACATCAAGGTAAAGCTCTTCTGACAGAGAGGTTCAGCCTTTCCCTGCCTGTGAGAAGTATGGATGGACAACAGAAACTAGAGTTTCCAAGCCTTCGGGTTTTCACCAAAGCTCCAGGATAAAAATGTTTGGGTGAGGGCTCATGTCACCTCATGTCAGTGGAGACTGACACTTCAAGAGAGAGCATGAGCCATCCCTTGGTCTTAGGTTGGGGTGAAGAGATGGGTGGAAGTGTCTGTCTCTTCCCTTTGAGACAGAATGATTAAACAGAGTAAGGGCAGAATTCAGCAAGAGATTTAGACACCCTAATTTAATTCTCTACACATAAGCGTGTATTACATGGGCCAGGTGTGTAAGTTCCCTAAGTGGTCAATGAAGATGCAGCTAATGCAGTCGAAGGACCTTATAGAAAGTGATTCATCTAACTACGGGCTAAAGGCAGACTCGGCTGTCTAAACACAAGTTTCTGGTGCCTTTTGAAATGCTGTAGGGAACCTGACATTCCAGCTCCCACATCATGTGAGACCTCACCCGTCTGGACTGGCAGCTGGGTGGCAGCAAGCAAGGTATCCACAGAAGCATGCATGCTTTGGTGTGTACCTGGCTAAGTACATGGCTGAAGCAGGTGAAATCAGTCCCAACCTTTAATTCACAACTTTGAGGGAAACTGTTTAGAAGACACTCCTAAGCATTTTTAATTGTAGAAAATGTATAAGTTTTAAATGACTCTCAGTGAAAATTGCACCTATCAGCTCTTGTGGCTACTGTGCCTTCTGGTACAGTTTTTTTTTGAGTTCCACTATGCCAGATAAATCCTGACTACTATGCCATTGAAAATGTAAGGAATGAGACTCAACAGCAGTTGACTTCTGTTACAAACAATGACTGACTCAGAAAAGGGAAGTTTGAGCAGGATTTGTGGAAAAATAAAGAAATTAGCATGGACTGTCAGAAAGCAGAGTTTTGACAAAGCTATTCCAGTTGTTTTACAGCTTTGGCTCATGGATTAAGGGAATATGTTTCATGTTCCGGTTATATAAAACTGTCTTTTACACATAATCAGACCACAGTTTGGCGTTAAAAAAAAAAATTGCCAACAACTAACAATACCATCCTACTCAGAGAGTACGGAGGCAATTTGCTGAATGCAGAATGGTTAAATAATTTCTGGCAATACATTCATGATAAGTAATTAAAACTTTTTCAAGAGCATAATCTGTATTGAAAATAAATTGAGCACATGATGCTTAGTTTCTCTGAAATGCTATATTCTTCCAATCTTTTTTCCACCATTCGCTAACACATGTGGAACATGTGAGTTTATAGTCTCCCTATCAAAAAGTTGCCCTATGGTCTTCTTAGCCATAAGCATGTTTAATCTTGGTTTTGAAACCTACTGAGATCCTGACCTCCATTATATTAACTTTTCCCCAGATTCTGAATACCACTGGCATCAAAATACAGGGTAAATATACTCTGACCCAAATACATTAGCGCACCGTCTGACCATTGTGGAACCAGACTGAAATCTGGGCAGAAAATAATAAATGGTAGAGAAAAGTCACTCAAAAGCTGCAATTATAGCAAGTGAAGAAGACCACATACATCAACACCAGTGTTTATTTTTAGAAAGATAAGGAAGCTTCATACAAGCTTGCTTCATGCAGCTTGCTTCATAGCAAGCTGTTTAGTAGAGGCCCAAAGTTCAGCTGCTCAGTTAAATTTTCTCAGTCCTATGCGTTATCCTTATTCCATGGACACCTCAGGAGTTCTAGCACCAGAATATGCAGCACCTCACTGAAGTTCCAAGTTATGCATATTTTAGAGCTTTTGAATTTGCAGTATTTTCTCTCAAGACATGAGTGACCAAATCATATGGTTGTTGGACAAATTTTGAGAATATGTGGACTAAGTTTGACTAAAAGAGCTGAGAAATAAGTTGCTCCAAAACTCAGAATCAGACGTTCCATGAGGATGGGATGTTTGCAGGCTGAACTTTGCTGAGGGAGAAAACATCCAGTGAAGACAAATTCAACCCCCATAGGTTTCTCTGGGAAAAAGCTACTTTTCACTTGCTTTGGTTCTGAAGATGATGCTTTCAGGCCAGGAGGTTTTAATGCAAGTTGCAACTATGGAAACATGCAAAGAGCACAAAAAATATGTTTAATCTCCAGATGAGGGAATATATCCTAATTAGTTATGTCTGCTCTGGTGTCTGGCTACCAGCTGACAGACTCGACAGCTGATCTCTCTGAACCAATCCAAATTGGAAAAAGATTTGGGTTAGGGTCACTTTTTGAGTGGGCAAAGGTTGGGGCTGGTTGTTATTTAGACTGAACTAGTTCATTCATCTCTAGTTACCCATATGTCAATACAATAGATTCCCTTAACATAATATGTCGTGGCCTAGAAACTTTCTGTTTTCTTTCTACCTGCACATTTTCATGGGCTGCTGCCAGAAGAGGAAGGCAATATGTCCTGGGACAAAGAGGAAGTTCTGGACACTTCTGGAAGAGCTCCAGAATGCACTATGAGAACAGACACTGTGGATGCAAAACCTTCAAGCTTTGTGCACTTCAGGTCAGAGCTCAGGTCAGGCTCAGACAGTCAATCAGAACCTTATTTGTATGCCTGTGAACAATACAGACTACACAAGGATTTGGCTTTTTTATGCTCCAGATCCTCTGTCACTATCTCTGTGCTAATTTATCTTTTAATATGTACTGGAAAGACTCATAATAGAGATGGATATAGAATGCAACCAAATCAGTGGAAAACTTCCCATTACTTTCAAAAGAAATTATTTTAAGTGTTCACCACATAGGTCCAGGACCACAAAACCTTAGATGACTGAGCAATTAACAATCATTATTTATTGAAAACAGTCAGTTTTGCTTATTTTCTCTTGATGTCTAAAATTTGGATTCTACAAATTCAGCCTTGTAATTTTATTATTAGTTTTGCATTGTGGTTTCTGAACTAATCTGCTCGATTTGTAAATGGAAAGAAACACCATGTCAGAGAGCCAACCTAGCCGAATCATTAGAGAAAATTCTGCACTGGGTATAGAGCTCATCAGTCCCCAGATCTTTAAGGCACAAAAAGGCACAGAAGTAATGCTGAGAGTGAGAAATGATCATCTCCTTTAAGTTAGTATTCTATTGCCAAGATAGAGCAGGACTTGATTTTCAGAATAACCGCGTTACCATCGCCATAATCTCACTAACAAGAACAAGTAGTTTCTCTAAATAATAGACATTTTTTCACTACTTTTCCTTCCTGCTTTGAGGATTGAGTGTGTGTGAATATTTGCAGGACCAGTATGGAAGATACTTAGAGCAAAAGACAGTACATCTATTAAGCAAGTAAATTAAACCATGTCTGCCATTGGCACTTGTGCGAGGAGTTCCTGGGCGTTGTTTGGAAGTGTCCATGGGCCAGAGACGATTCCCCAGAGACAGCGTGTTTGCAGCCCTCTGAAGCCTCTGAATGCTGAAGGACTTTAACAGCTCTTTATGCCACTGACCTCAGAGCCAGAAAAGAGTCTGGTCTTGCTTGTATGGATATAGCCAGAGAGTCCTGGGAAGGGCCTCCGAGAGCTGTAAATGCTCTGCAGTCCTATTAGGAATAAAAGACGGAAGAAATTAGTATTTCAGGATTCATATCACATGAAAAGAGCAGAGCATTTTCCAGCAAAACATTTCCATTTTTACATTAACTGACTGACTCTCCTGAGCTCATAAAATAGACAAAACGTAAACAGGAAGTACAAAGCAGTATATTATATATGGCATATCTAAAAGCCTAGAAAGGATCCTTCAGTTTAGATTTTTCCCTTTTCACAGATGGATGACTGGGTGGTATTGTTCTGCGGCCTTCCCTTAGCTCTTCACATCTACCCCCTGACGTGCTTTCCAGCCCTTCCCCTCCCTCCCTTCCCTGACCCAGTCCCCTTGCTGTGTCCCACAGCACATGTGTAGGATGTGCATAAAGCTAGCTGTTAAGGTCTTGTCCACACGCTTTAATAGAAGCATGCCCCATTACACTGCTGACTACTTACACTCCAATACATAATCTTATCTTCTTCCTCTTGTGTTGTTGAAGAAGGTAACAGAGGTCACCAATCAAAATTCCGAGCATGTAGACCTTCTGGATTATCATCTGGCAAACATTATAAGCTTCGCCCTTCATGGTTATTTTCTATATCTGTTTTATGGTCTTAAAGCACTGCACACTAGTTCCACTGATTATAAATTACAGGATGGGGAGAGATCTGATGAAAATATTCACCTTTAAGTGGCCCAGAATTTTATGTCTGTGAGAAAACACGTATTTTTCATTGCTAACAGATGCAGTTCAGACCATAGCCAAACAACTGCACATAGCATATGGATACACACCTATGTTACACACATTGCATGTGCAAATGAACACATAACCTGTACTATTGCAAATTCAGCTTTCACTTTATCACCACAAAAAAACAACTGATGAACAGTCCAGACGTTGCAACACTTTGCTGTGCAGCTGTCTGGCATACTCATGTAGCAAAGAGCAAGTGCCATGACAGCAAAATGACATTTGCAGATTTCTTTTTCTTTGTGCCAGAACTCCTAAATGCACCACTACTAGCATAGTGGTACTCCATAAGACCCACTTCAACTGCTGGAAATGTTACTGAGAAGAATATCAACTTCTGTTTTTAACTGGAAACTAATATTCAGGTCTATATTTGGATGCCACTTTACGGCTAAATGCTTCAATTTCCACATATGAAAAAGGGGGAGTAATGGTATTGACCTTTGAAGAGCACTTTGAAATCCAAGGAAAAAAGAGCTGCAAGAAAAGCTGGCATTATTATTATTTTTCTCTTACCATCTGTGGAGAGAAAAAGAATGAAAGTTGATATAACAGAAACAAAGAAGTAGATGTGTTTTGACAACGTTTTATAGGCTAAAATTATCTGGGTGAAGGGCGGTATTTGCATGGGATTCTTTGCCAATTTTCAAGAACAAAGAAAAAATCTAAAAAACAAGAGTTTACACTTCACGCCATTGACATGTTTAGGGTCTAACTTGAAGGAGGGATTGTAGGCCGGTTAACATTCTATTTTTGTTTGGTAGTTTTATCCAGCTGTTGCAGACATGTAGTTAGATTTTGGCTTCTGGAGTCCTCCTACATGCATGTCAAGATATGAGACCTGATTTTCCTGTTTTAATTTGGGCAGCCATCCTGGAAACCATAATGAGATGCAGCACTGTTGACAGACATTCTCATGAAAAGTGGAACAAAATGCTATAGAAATTGCTATATGCAGAGATGTGGTAAAAGCTATCAGTGTCTCCCAAAAGCCCCTGGATGTTGCCTTTTGCCACATTTCTGTGTTCTTCTTAGTTCTTTGATATTATATTATATTATAAGCTTGGTTTCATCTCTCTAACTGTTCCCATCAAAAGGTTGGCAATTTGTCCAAGTTAGTTCGCCAGGCTCCCTTTATCATAAGAAATCAGCAATAGGAACATCTAGAGGACTATGTGGATCTGTCTTTTACATATATATATATATAAATATGTATCTTTGGATGCGTAAAACTGCCATCTGGAAAAAAACAAAACAAAACAAAACACAAACAAAAAAACCCAACCAAACAAAAAAAAGCCCACAACTTTTTCTTTCCATTGGCTAGTGAAGATGTTGAAAAGGAAAGCTCAGACTACAACCTAAGTGTTTGATGGCTAAAGTTAGGTGAGAAAAATCCCACTCCCAGTTGCACATAATAATGTCAAGATCTTCACAGAAAGCATAGAGAAGCAAGGTCTTGGCCCCCAATCTGGAAGCTCAAATCAAAGTGATGGACATACCAGAGAAGTGAGGGTATACCAGGAAGGGCAATAGTTATGGAAATAACAGTACACAATTACTCATTTTAGGAATCCATCTGGTTAGGTGTGTTGTTTCATTTAAATGATGTGTAAACGCACTCACTTAATGGCCCTCATTTATACATTTATACATGTCATGTGAGCACTACAACACACACGGTTTTAATTTTAAAACCTAAAGCACAAGTAGCAGACCTCACCTTTGCTGGATGCTGTCGGGTGTCAAAATCAAAAAGTTCAGCTTGTGCCCCTTGCAAGGAAATATAATACATATGCATCTGTGCACCCTGAGGTCTGCACACAGCTGCACAATGTTTTATGAGATGTTGCAGTGGCTTCTGCTAGACTTCCTGACGTAAAACTACAAACAATCAAACCCTCCTTCCCCCACATCCCATTCTCTCAACCAAATGCCTGAGAAAAGAGATTTTTTTTAAGCTTACTATGTCCTTTAAACAGTTTTACTCTCAAGAGCAGAAGTTATCTCAGTATTTACAGATCATGATCTTGGGTATTTCAACTTTGAGTAGAAGGAAGCCAAACTTCTCAGTTTTGGTTCAAAATAAAGCTTTCTATCAATAAAGACTTTTCAAAAAACTTTTCTATCAAAATCAACCTTAGAAGGCAGAAATAAATATGCTCCACCAAGCAGAAAAGCGTGAGCTGACATTTAAAATCTGCACACTGCTATCTCAGCCACCCAAGAGAGAAATGATTCTGCATTAACAGAAGAAAAATGCAACCCTGAAAATTGATATATTTGCATTTACACCAGGACAACTGCAATGCAATACAATGCCCTGGCACTCTCTTATATTCTAGCTTTTTCACTCAGCTTGTCTCTTTTTCTAACTAGATCCAGGTCAAGAAAATAAAATAGAATACAACTTTTTTTTTTCTTTTTGCCAAGAAAATGCAAATTTGATAAACAAATAGTTTTAAATTGATGTTGGTTATGAAAAATTGGGGTGTTTTTTTTTTAACTCTGAATTCAGAACAAAAGATTTTTATACAAAATGATGTTTTATTTTGATCAGTGGTTTTACTTTCACTAAAAAAAGAACAAAGGCATGAGTAAAACACTAAATATTTGCAACTTCGCAGTTCACAAAAAAAATGGAAAAGAAATCTCTCTAATCAAGTCAACACAAAGTGACTTCAAATTCCTATTTTTTTCAAAACTATCAAAAAACTGATAAAAGATCAGGCAATCTCTTGACTACCTCAAACTTGACCCCAGATAAAAAGCAGGCTATAAGTTGAGTGCAAAATCTTACTTAACATTTATTTCCCTGTTTTCAGAAAATGAATATGAATCTGTCTGTACAATATTTTCAACATTCTAGAGCAGGATGCACTAGAAATGAAACTAGTCACCATCAGGACTGCTCAGAGCCCGCCTTCAGATTGACTTGTCCACAATTTTCAAAATTAATGTAGTAATACTTACTGTACTTGTTATCATACAATGAACTCCTTTTATCATAGGCATAGATCCAGTGATTAGACACCACATGCACCAAATGATCAGTCTTTCAGCCATTTCACAGTGCCATGGACTGTTCGTCTGGGATTTCCAAAAAAGCTTGGAGAGAAAGTATGAAAATTTGACTGCAATTCAGTGAGAACTGAGTACCTAAATCCATCTGTCATCCCTGAAAATTCAAGCCTTTGCGCTCTTATACAGTCATTTGCACTTTCAATCAGCAGCATCTACAGCAATACACATCTAGGTGGAAATCCTTTGCTGGTGGCCCTTCTCTTGGAAAATGGTGTGTGGGGAAAAAAAAAAAAAAAAAAAAAAAACAGTACTGTGAATGACATTCCCTCCAGTACGACCTCACTTAGCACAGCTCCTGCATAAAACCTGATGCACGCACAATGTCATGGTGGCATCCTGTTATACGAATGTTCAACAGGCTGACTCTAAGGGATACACGATCACTCTTTTCAAGTGTTACCCTGGAAACAATTTGTCTCTTGGCAGACGTTGCATACTTATACAGGAAACTAAATTTAAATCCTTAGGCATAACATCTTGGTCATGCCTGCCCTTTTGTTTGAACTCCTTTAATAAAACTCTTGCCCTCACACTTGGCTGTACTAAATCCAAGTATGATCTTTGCTTCCTCCTCATTATTAGTTCAGAGGGAACACTCTAGTAGTTGTATGCAGGGTTATCCATTACCTAAAAGGAAAACGTGCCAACTTGGAGCTCTGTTCATTGACTTACATGATGTTTACCCAAGGATTTTCATGCAACTGGCTTATAATGGCCATGTAATTTGCCTCTTCTGAACAGCTTCACAGAACTGGTATTCATCATCAACTCAGACTTTTCAGCATACAACAGGTGAGTCAGTTCATAGGTGGCTTGGGAATAAACAACGGAACAAGGTGGAGCATTAAAAAAAAAAAAAAAAAAAAAGGGAACCAAGCAAATAAAACTGGTGCAATCAATCAAAAATATGATTCTTAAATGAGTAGTTTCAGAGGGGGGTGACGACAAATGAATGGAAATGTTAGGTACACAAGTTAGGCTCATACCTGGCTGAAGGCATACAGTACAACTGGAAATTTTGGAAAGAAATATCTGCCCACCTGCCTACGTTCTCAGCCAGCAAAAGCAGCACTTTCTAAACAGATGAGAGACCAAGGCAGTTCTCCACTTTTGCACACAAACACAGGCATACTCAAAGAGGACGGGGGAGAAGAAATCGTCCTGTTATTCCACAGTACACGTAAGGCTGAATTCACACTGCTTGTGTTAACAATCGTCACTTCTCCAACACCTACAGAGTGGCAGAGGTGGTACACAGCTCAGGAGCCCACATTGTCCTTCAGTGATGGCAAACTGCCAAAATTTGCCTCCAAATGAGCATGCTCAACATCTCACAGGCTTTCTGGGGGAGCAGAGACCTCCCACATTAATAAGGGGGTTTGGGAATTTTTTTTCCCCTCTTCTTGCTTTAAGAAAAAAAAAAAAATATGCTGAAGTAATCCCAGCAGACCTGCAAGAACACATAAAAGGAGACAAAACTGGATACAAATTTCAGAAGGATGGCATAAGGATTTAACAATACCTCTCGGACTTAACTCCACAGATGAGGTAGATGCTGGCAGGGGACTGCGAGGAATTATGCAGTGTTCTCTCCCTCCTCCTTTTCTTCATAAAATAGCCTGTAAGGCAGAGAGTGCCTGAGACATGAGCAATGTTTTTGTTGGGAATGGATGAGTTTTAGCACTGGAGGGAAAAACAGTTTTCAAAATTTACTTTTCACCACCGTGCAACACCTTAAAAATATTTTGGCAAAAAAGCCAGGTGTTGTGCAGTTCCAGGATTCTATCAGAAGTTCAGTTTCTTTGGCGGGTAGAATAGAAAATGCTACCAGCACATTGGAGGAAATATGAATAGCTCTAGTCAAACTGTTTAACACTGTAACCAGGAAAAAGACAAAGTGCATGTGAACTTTTCTGTGTCTCATCTAAAGCATCACTAGGTATGAATTAAGGAAAGTTAACCTTTTTTCTTTTTTTACAAATTTGTCATGAAGTAGGGCTCTGTTGTGCTGGGTGCTTTTCAAAGACGCAGCAGGAAGCAGTTGCTGTATCTCAGTACTTAATGCAAGTAAATGGGATGTACGAAGGTTGAAAGACAAGAATTCCACAATCATTTTACATGTCATGAGCAGGAAAATGATGTCTTGCAGAAGCTCTCACAAAAAGGTTGTGATAATGAGGCACTGCATGCAGAGCTCTCAAATCCCATTCTAACGCTACAAATACACGCATTTCCTTCTCAGAAGCATGCTCTAGCTGCCTCGTGCACATACCAGCTACTACTCCACTGATGTCAAAGGAAGTATTTTTGCTGAATTATCTAGATAAAAATAAAAGTCAAACCTGGCCAAAAGCATACTTACAGAGCCAGATTCACCAATATGTTCCTGTGGCTTTATGTTACCCCAGTGATATAAGACAGCCATAAAACTAGATTAACTAATGTACGGCTGCTGTGTGTCACCAGATAAGTACAGAGCAGCTGGAACATCTATGGGAAATCTATATTGCAGTGTTGTACCATTTCTGCTTTCTCACCTTTCTGACTTTCTCATCAAAGGTTAGTACCAATTCCAGATGCATATAAAATATACAGAAAATAAATACTAGAAGAAAGAAAAACTAAGCATTTAATAGCAGTAACTCAAGCAGGTTGTAACTTCTGTTTCTTAAGTTAGTATGCAAGCAAATCTCCACTGTTGTGCTTTTAAACTCACTGCAACAAGATCTCTCTGTAGGAAGAGATATCAATATTGAGTTAGTTCTTATTAGCATCACATCATCTGAAACCAAGAGCTTCTGAAAAGCAACACATGAAGTCT
This sequence comes from Podiceps cristatus, assembly GCA_000699545.1. Classification (NCBI taxonomy): domain Eukaryota; kingdom Metazoa; phylum Chordata; class Aves; order Podicipediformes; family Podicipedidae; genus Podiceps; species Podiceps cristatus. Next base: position 9,039 of record KL262560.1, on the reverse strand, counting down.
AAAGTAGGCTGAGAACTCTTTAACTGATCATAGATATTGAGGTCCAAAGATTTCAGACTCACTTTATCTCATGTGTACCAGACTTGGGCAACTTCACTGTGCACAATTATTGTTGTTTGAAATTCATATAGATCTATAAAACACACTTGGAAAACAGTCTCTTACTGTCTAGGTACAGTCTACATGGTTGAGAGCAGAATGGGTCTAAAGTTCTTTTTAAAATGTAAAATTTCAAAAAGAGCAAATAAAGTGGGAAAACATATGCAACTTTTTCACAAATTCCTTTCCCATCTTCAGAGCAATAGAAAATTTCAAATACCAATTTTAAAAATGTGGGGAAAAAATCTTAGAATTCTATGTCTGAGGTTGTTTTCCCATACCAATTCATGTAATACTGTAGTAAGTCTTTAGACTGAAATCTCAGAAAAGGGCAGAAAGAATTTCCTTAAACAAACTTAAACAAGATAGAATTTCCTAGCAGTGAGAATGATTAAATATTTGAATGACTTACTCACACTGGCCTATCTATAAGAAAAGACAGGACATGGCTCACAGCCTGTGTGCAAAGAGGGAAGAAGATCTGGCTGAACATTGTGGTATGTATCTTTGGCGTGGGAATCTCTGAATCTGAAGTCCTCTGTTCATCCCTTACCTTTGTGCCATGAACACAGTTGCAATGTTTGCTACTCCATAATAAGATAATGAGGCAGAACATATCTTCAGAGAATTTGAGGATTATAATAAATCAGGGGAAGCTGGTGACAAACTGAGTAGCAGAGATTCAGTCCAGAGAGAACTTGGTAAACTTGAGGACAGGGCCAACAGAAAGCTCATGAAGTACAAGGAAGAGAAGTGCAAAGTCTGCACCTGGGAGAGAACAACTCCATGCATTAGCACAGGGCAGGAACTCCCTCAATAGCAGCCCTGATGGGAAGGTGGGAGCCAGGTTGAATATGAGCCCACGGAGCACTCTCATCATGAGTGAGGTGTGCGTTAGAAAGTGGTTAGGGGCTCTATGGAGGTCACCGTCCCCTTCCATTCAGCACTGGTGAGGCCCCACCTCGGCCTGTTTTTAGCCCCCAGTACCTGTTTGAGCTTAGAGGATGGAGTTGGGATTTAAATGTTACATGCAACAAGTCTTAGGGGAATAGCTGCTTGGATTGGAGATAGAGACATTTAATGTTTTGGGATAAACAGGAGGTCCAGATGAAACAGTTTTCGCTTGTCTCTTCTGTCCTTAATTTCAATGCAATCTAAAATAACAAGCTCTATGAAGTCAGTTCATTTCACTGATGGTTTTGGCAGAGTTTCCCTCCCATCGTGTTGCCAGGAAACATGGCAGAATAAAATGACTGTTGGACTGTCACAGCTTTAGGCCTTATGACTCCGAGGGACGAATGCCAAGGCAATCAGCATGCCGGGGAAGTTGCACACTTTGCAAGCTCTGCGGCATTACGTGACCCTGCAAAAGGAAAACTCATGAGGTTAGAGGAGAAAAAAAGACACGGAAGGAAAGAGCTACAGAGCAAGTAATTCCATCATTTAATCTGTACTGGACTACCACTGTCTGTATTTCATTTGAGCAGACGTTATCTGAGTAGATAATCTGAAGATAGCAATACAAACATTACATGATGGTAGAACAATAACTCCTCACTTCCCTAGTAGGGATGTGACAAAGGGTTCTGCAAACCACCCCACTCCACCTAGCTTTGCACCTAGACTTGTCTTGCCGTGCCTTATCTTGTTTTATATTGTCTTATTTTGTGTTGCTTTGTCTTATCAAGACACTCATGTCTGAGCTAGCTGAGAATAGCCCAATTCTAATTTTTCCACCAGATTTTCCAGCCTGTATTGAATTTACCACTCATAGATGGATAATCTGTTATCCTTCTGCAACAAATTAATTGCAGGCTGTTACAGAATGAGTGATGTGGGTACGAATTCTGTGAGTCTCTGCTATATAAAATCCAATATAGCCTTTGCTGTTGGGATAATCTTGTGCCAATATACTTGACAAAAAATACAGAACGTATTCGCATAAAGTGAGAAACTTTCAGGTCAGTATTGACAGTTCCATATTTATGTATTTTTCAAAAAACTTGACAAGATATAGAAAGGATTGTTCTGAAGTATTCCTGCTACCCTGTGTACTTTATAAACTGCCCTGGGTTCAACATATGGTGCATTTTTCTAAAGTAAATGTAAATAACTGCTTCTGATTGCTTTCAGAACTGCACCCAGCTCATCACTGTAATTCTACCATAAAATATATGTCAGTTATTAAAAAAAAAAAAAAAAAAAAAGAACCAAAAATCCACAGGCATGTGAATGTCATGTTCTGTCAACCTGGCTTTGCCATCTACACATATGGAGGATGAAGGAGTGGAACAGCTATGGTATAATTAAGATTCAGTCCTGCAAATAACTGCATAAGCTTAACGACCACTGTTTAGGGGGATGACTATACCGAGGTCTGTACTATGACTGCAATTCATACCAGTTGTTAAAGCTGACTGATCTTTAAACTAGCTTGTTAGGTACTGCTAGGAGAGCAATTACTCCAGTACAGAACACAGTATGGATAAATTCCATGAATCTTTACTCAGCCTCCTTGTGGGCTTTACATCCTGCACTGAATCCCTTCCTACATTTCTAGTTACATTTCTAGCAATGTCCAAGCTAATTTATTTAGAAATGGCTTGTGTCTACATGTATAATTTGTAGACACAGTACAGAAAAATCCTCAGGCGGTGAGAACTATTTAACACAATTAGTCTTTTGCAATAGTGTACCCATAAAAATGTGTTTACACATGGATATGGACCTCTCCTGGGGACAAACAGATTCCAGCAACTGGTATAGCTGAGGCGCTGATGAACACCACTTCTTGTACTGGAGGGAGCTCTATTCTGAGATACTTCAGAAATTGTGGTTAGTCTCTACTTAGCATAAAGCTGTGTGTTGTGAATCCTCAGCCTTGGTTGAAGTCAGCAGGAGCTGCATGTGTGTAAGGGAAGAATTTGGCCCATTAGAACCTAATATGGCACATCAAAGGAAGATAGAGCTGGCATCTTTCAGAGAACTTTCTGATATTCACATGCAACTGCGCACTGTGGGTGGCATTGAGCTGGGTATGAATTGATTGGAGCATAGACAGGAACCAGAGCAACTGCAGCTAAGAGGAGGTCTGCAGACCACCCCCAGGATGCTGTAAGACCACCGGTCTCCTTCAGAAAAGGGAAGGAGGCTAGGGTAAATGAAGACTACAGGCATTACAGGCTCTTGCAACAGAAACCAATTTACGGTCACCAATGGGAACTGCGGCTAGTGAGGAGGGCTGAGTGTAACTTTTTGTTTGTACTTGGAACAAGCTTCTGAGACCTTATTGAAAAAAAAAATCAGTTGAGTAAACTTGGTAAAGTGGCAAAAACCTGCAGCTCAGGTAGGATGGGGTCTCAGATTCTAGTCTATTCAATTCAGTAGAGTTTTTGTCCAATCATTTGAAGAGCACGTCTTCTTGTTATGATGAAATGTGCACAGTGCAGCCTGTTGTTATAGTTTATTCTTGTTTTATAATGCACAGGTGTACACATGCATGCTAAGCTATCTGATGGCGGGTATTTGTTTTGGGACCGGTTGCTCTCCTTATGGTGACAGCTAGCAGATTAAAGCTACATGTCTGAATCCAATACGTTGTGTTTAAAACCTTTTGATACACTGCTTTCTACACTCTAAGGCTGTGTTCTGGTTTCTTCTTTCCTAATGTGTGTGGGCTATTCCATGTCCCTCATTACTCCTCAGATTCATCGTGCCAGACCCCTCTCATGCTGGCAGCAGCAACATGTGCACTTTGGTGATTTATAATACCAGGGTCCTTGGGGAAGAGTGTGTTTCACCGGCAGTAAAAGGGGTTGTTGTGCAGGTGGAAACTTGTTTAAACAAATCTGAACTGAAGCTGTGATATAATGGAGGTTGGTAGCTTAACATAAGCTCTGAGTGTCCAGAAAATCTATGTTATGTTACACATCAGAAACCTGCCTGAGCTCTTCATTTCAGCGATTTCCATCGACTGAAAGGAAAAAGAAAGTACTATTGGGATAAATCTGAAATGAAAATCAAATGTTCTTGTATATCAGACTGCAGGTGATGCGCATGGGGAAAAAAACAAAGAGCTCTTATTTTCAGCATGGTCAACAAATAAATTAATTGTGTTTTCAGAGCCTATCAAAGTCTTTGTTTTTACTTCCAGCTTCCTTAAAAATAAAAAATAAGATATAAAAATATCTCCTAAATCCTGTCATTCTGAAAAATATTGAGGGTATAAGGGGGAGAAAAAATAACATACGGTATATAAAGCTCAGAAGTTGCTGACTAAATATGCTTCTTTGAGTAATATACTCCCCAGATAATGCTATTATCTATAAACTATAAATGTGATTTTCTATTCAGACAGTTGAATGGAAAGGTTCAGAGTGCAAGTTTGGTTCAAACAATCATCCAGAGTCTAAATGTTTATTGAAATTATCTGAACCTATCAAATCTCCAGTTTGAACTGGCAGTCTCATGAAAACCAGCATTTCATGTGAGATTTCTGGCACTTACCTTTCAGGTGCTGGCCAGAATCATAATTTTTGTGGTGTTACAGTTTCAGACCTTGATGGCAATTACAATTGTCAAAATAAAAACTCTCTCTCTACTTGTTCCAGGACTTCAAAAATATTTGGTTACAGTTTGGTTCTGAAAGTGTGAAAAGGTCAAGGAGAAGGTTTTTAATTTCCTTTTTCTTTTTTTTTTTTTTTTTTTCCTGATTCCTTTTGTCTCTTTTGAATCAGTTCTTCATTATCTCAGATGCAATGTCCCAGTAGTGAAACAAATCTAAATTTTGTTAGATCTGGTAGTTCTTGTGCCTCTTCAGAACATCAGACCTATAAAGCAACTGTTACAGTAGTTTATTTCATTGTCGTCAGCTTTGTCTGTTGAAAATTAAAACATTTTCCTCATCTTGATGTGTGGCATATCTGACTGTGAAAGGCCTCACCATCTGTTTTAGGGCCTGTAGAACTTAGCAGGGAATGTGAACACCATTGTAAGAAACTTCCAGTGTTTGTTTTATTTCATTTCAGATACAAACGAACTTCATATAATCTCAATACAGAGCATTTTATATATTTTTTTAAAAAATATAAACTGTGTTATGTTGAAAAACAGATTTCACATCCTATGTTCTTAGGCTCCAGGAAAAATTTGACTAAGGAACTTTTATTTTTCTGCAGTACACAGGCAAGAGCCTGTGCTGTAAGACAAGGCTGAGGTTTTTCTCATCTAACTATCTGTTTAAAACAGATATTTAGCTTAGGCTAACCGTGTATGTTCCCTCTGCTATCAACAGATCCCATTCAGCCCTAAGCCTGTTGGAAGATAAAGTCTGGCAGTCTGAATCCTGAAGTCTGGTCCATTTGGGTGGAGGAAAGAAGTAGTTGCACTGCCCTGCCACAAAGCCTACTCTGCTCTCAGTAGTGGATTCCACCATCTGGAGCTTGGGACAGTTTAGTCTTTAATGTTCAATCTATGCAGTCAAAAAAATCTCTAGAAATAAACTCAGTTAACCGATACAAACTCAGTTAATTTTCAGGATTATGACTATTGGTACAGGAAGATGTTTATTTCAGTGGACGTGCTTTCTCCCTCAAACAGGAGACTGCCAAAATAACTTCTGGGTTGATTCATGGTTAATTAATTCTTAGAGTTGGTATCTGAGAAAGGAGAACCTCTGGGCCTTCCTAAGTGGATGATGCCATATTTCTTTTTTAAAAAAGCCATTACAATATTATCAAATTAAAGCCTACAGAAAAGCTTCAGAGTTCAACGGTGCGGTATCTTCAAGCACATATGTTGTCGTATAAAAAACTTGTGTTTGCTTCAAGCTTTCTTTCTTGTATGTATTTGTTTTTCTTGGTATATCACAGCTAGCATCTGTTCTTATGTCTAATCTCACTGGGAAAATGCCTGTACCAATAAATTCAGACAAGAAGAAATTTGTGTCTCGGTTTAGGTATTTTTCCTACAGAGTCTGTAAGTTTCTTCACCAGTTAAACTGTGACAGGTAAAATTTTGCATCTTGCACAATCTTAAAATACTTCACTTCCAATCCCATGACTTTAATTTAGTATTTTTTAAAGTGAGTTCTGACACAATGTTCTGCTAACTTTCACAACTCAGCCACAAACCTGGCTGCTGACTATTCTGGCTTATGAAACCAACTGTGAAACTTAAATCTTTAAACAATTATTGAAGTCTTGGGGTTATAGTGATTCCACATCAGTTAAACTAATTACTTATAAGACATATCACCAGGCTTGGCTGCTAGTAAGACTTTCTGCAGTAATGTACAGTTTTTCATATACAGAACTGAAGAGAATAATAATTCTCCTTTATCGCTGACTGCAAGTTTGCTTGCAGTCTTCTGCAAAGCTACTTACCTTTAGTCCAACAACCGAGAGCTATTATTTGGCACTCTAGAAAACCCCAAAGTCTCCTTTCTGCCTCTGGTGCACTATTGCCTTGAATTTAAACCTCCTTCCTTAAAGCACAATTCAGATTTGAAAGCACTGACCCCCAAAAGAAGCTGCATAAATATCTGAAAGATTAGGACTCTTTTGCAAAATAGAATATAAGCAGGTCATAAAAAATATACCTACATGGGTTTGAGTGTTGTTTTTAGCTTAACAGTTCATCACCCACTGATTATATAGGATTAAAAAGAGGACAAATAGTCTAAACATCACATGCTAGGGGCTGTTTTATGAGAATATTGATTGCTATGGTGACTGTCACTAAAATCAACAGGACATTAATGAGTTCTGTCTTACCCTCACTGCATAGAATGCAACCATGTAAATATGAAATCATTTGTTAAACGTTCCAAAATATAAATATGTCTAGGAGTGGGATATGGTGGCACCTAGTAAGACATATAGTACAATCTTTGGCATAGCTACAGTTTCTAGAGATCTCACAGTCTTACTGAGATACAATCTTCAAAAAGTAGAAAACCCGACAATCCTGAAATACTGCTTCTTCCTGAAATTCCTTAGAAATCATCAGTCTTCAAAAGTCTTCACATTTCATGATATTGTGACAATTAAGGATTTTCTCAAAAATATTTTGGAAAACTGGTGTTCTGGGCACAAGCTCATTGACCTTTCATTCCTTTCCAAGCCTGTTAAATCTACAATTTATGGAATATGCAGTATAAAAAATTATGATTTTTAGCTGTGTGATATGTGGAAATTAATTTCACCACATTCCATATTTTTTAATAAAAAGGGCTCTGTCATCATCCTATCAGTATCATAATGTATTATCTGGGGGCGAAATTTTAAAAATCACATGTCTTTTTGTGGTAGACATGAAAAAGTGTCTGCAAGTTGAATGATATAGTAGCTGGTCAATAGTCTGACAGTCCTTACTCAGAAGAACACCAACAGGGGCTTTCTAGAACTGGTAGTGGTTAAAAGTATAAGGACTTCAGGATCTGGCAATCAAGAGATTATTTCCTAAGTAAACCCCGAATATGGGATTCAGAACTTGTTTTAAGATTTTTTAATACTGAGGCATTGTTTTAATTTTCCACACATGTAGCATTTGGCAGGAAGTAGTGAACGTGCTTTGTTTGACATCTGTTGACCTCATTTAATAATTGTTATTAATTCTTCTATTGCAACTTCATTAGAATCATATTACTTTGCGGGGGCCATATGGGTGCCCTCTGGTGGCTGGATTAATGCCTCACTGTCGGCTGGTGATCCCCGATCACCCCCAAAAATCATTCTTTATTGCCCTATGCACACAAATAAACCTTAATTTTACCTAAAGACTCCAATCTCCAGAGATTAGACCATTTCCGAAATAAGGATACTAAATTCAACATGAGGGTGAAGGAAGAGTGCTTGCTGTAAGCAGCTGATTAAGCAATAATTATTCAGGTGTTTAATCAAACTGAAAGTCAAATTCAAACATTTTTGAGACCATGCAAAACAGAAAACTAGTTTGGCTTCTGTTGAGACTGGAAATCTTGAGAACAGCCATGTCCCTTGATATTCTGCTCTTTCTATTTGAAGATAAAACCAGGAACTGCAAGAGAGGGAAAACAAACAAATAAAAATATTTTTTTAAAAAAAAAAACCCCACACACAAAGAAAACAAAACAAATAAAAAAACCCCACTTTGAAATTGGACCAAAAGTCAGTTCTTATTTTATTCAAATCATGTTTGGTTGTAATCTCAAATGCATTTCTCCATCTATAAAAGAATTGTTACTGAGATATGTATTTTCCTCTTCATGTGACATGATTGTACACAGACTCATCAGACAGCTATTTATATTTCCAAACAACATTAAAACTGATCCAAAACACAGTATACATCCAAAGTAAAAGCTAAGTTAGGAAACTCAGCAGGCAGATATTTAGGAGTGTGATGATGGTCAAAACAGTCAAGTTTTTTGTTTCATTTAGTTTGGTTTGGTTTTGTGGCTTTAAAAAAAAAAAAAAAGATAAACACATTCCTTTCTCCCCTGGGGATGAAAACAAGTGCTGATTTATCAACTGTCCCAGAGACAGAGTTGAATTTATTTTTTTACAGAATTGTTATCTGAGAAACAGATGAGACGAGACAAGAG
>JMFS01031809.1:0-16037 GCA_000699545.1 Podiceps cristatus | reverse complement strand
CCTTGTTCCTTCCCCCTGCAGACAGGGAGTCCGTTGTGGTTCTGGCAGGGCAGGCCAGAGCAGCGCCCCTCGGGAGGGGTTATTGCAGAATTACTGTTCCGGAGGATTTGCAGACTTAGGCAGCCATCCCTGCAGTAAATTATACACTGGCAGGTTCCTCTCCATCGTATGGAAGCTGGGATGTCTTAATTTTTATTTCTAGACTGAAGCTGAAAATCTGGTTTACAGCCAGCTCCCTGTCTTCTGGGAGGAACAGGAGTGTGAGGCACCCCAAGTTCACTCAGGACGTGCTGGGAAGAGCAGCGTAGCCCTACCTAACCACAGAGCCAGCACCAGAGACTGGGGTGTTGTGGTCCATAGCATCGCCCCGACTGAGACTGGCTCCAGGGGGTGCAGAGCTGAAGCTGAGCAGCTTCTCTTCGTCTCTGCTCTGCTGTGGCAAAGCCAGTAAATCCTGCCAGCACGCTGCGTGAAGCCCCCTTCTGTCACTGTAGTGAGCTGTACTGCTGGGTCCGGGGAGATCAGCAGTGAAGCTGAGTCAATGGTCGATCCCCTCTGAGACCCAGGCTGGTTCCACACACAGACTCTCCCATGGCTCTGGACCACACGTACTGGGATACCGGTCCACAAAGTTTGATCGGAGGAAGCTCTTCTTGCGCTGTATGCAGCCAGCTGAGACTTAGCTCCAGTCTAGACTGTGAAATATGGCTAAAGCATCTTCTGTCCCTGGACTGTGTTCTTCTTACCAACTCTTATACAGGTTTCATGTGCCACACAAGTGACACTGGCTAATTCTGAGTGTGGATAAACTACTTGCACCTATTTTTTTTTTTTTTTTAATTCAACAGTACTTCCATGTTAGCAATAAATTTTTCTTTGTATTTGGGTTCTGTGCTTGGGTGGGGGAAACAATGCTGATGTGGGACCCAGCACTAACTTGGCTAGGTTGAAAGGTGACCATGGAGACCCGCTGAGGGCTGGTCTGTTGCTGCTTAGCCCGTAATTACCTCTGTGTGTCAGAATCGGGCATGTATGTAAGGAGGGGTCACCCCTTCCCACTGTTGTCTAAGGGCATCTTCCAGTTATCTTCAGTCAGAACTGGAAAAAATCGTAACTGAATGAATAGCTGCAGTGAGGGAGGGAGTGGCTTTGCACTTCTCCTGGTAGCCCTTTCCTGAAAGGCTGATGAATTGTTTTGAGATTAGCACACAGGATAAAATATAACTTTGAAATAGCATAGCCTTGTAAACAAGGCTACCACAGAAACTGTACTGTATGCTTAGGTTTAGAGAAGATGCCCAATTTTTCATGTTCACCTAACCTGTAATTATGCTGTGAACATTCTCTGTTGTGTGCTACGTACATGTACATATTTATTTTCAGAGAGAGGCATCCTTAGGAGCTTACTGTATTCAGGGCTTCAGTTCCACCCCTTTCTGCTTCCCATGTAAGTTACCATTATACACCTACAATTCTGGGGGAATGAAAGTTGAATAGGTGGCTACCAGTTAAAGTACTGCTTCCATGAAGAAGCTTTGAGCTGTGAATAAAATACGTCCTTGACTGTCTTGGTAGCAGTATGGCTGTGTCAAAGCCTCACGCCAGGCAACCTGCAAGAAAAAACAGGTAGTAAACACTGGCTTAATAAAAAGCGGCCCCCCCCCCCAAAAAAACCCCCCCCCCCCCCCCCCCCCGATTCTTCAAAAACCAAAAAATGCATGAACAAGGGACTGATGTTCAAGCCAGGGTGTTTGCATGGCTTGGGATCACTTGTAACCCAGTTCCCATTTTCTGGGTTAGAGAAGCACTAAGTGTTGGCAAGGGTGTGGGTAGGAGCTCAGCATGCAGGTTGCAAGTCAAGGGAGGGTTTTTGGCTTGTCCTTATAAGGCAATTAGAGATACTGTAGAAATGCTATTTTGTGATACTATAGAAAAAGAAGTTAGTTTATAAAAAAGTATAAAGGGACTCTGGCTTTTGTTGTCTGTTAAAATGAATAACTCATGCTTCAATTTAGATTTACACTTTTGGGATCTCTCATACTCAGATTTTTGTAACACAAAAGCAAAGAAAACTAAAACTAATCTATTATTTTTAAGCAAGCAAAGACTCCTATCTAAATTTCACTGGAATTGCATCAAAACGAACTTGGAAATTAGTCACTCAAAGATAATTTCAGAGTTCTGCCAGTTTACTCTCGTGTTAGCCTTTTGCCTATTCTGCTTCTCCGGAAACCTGTCAGTACAGAAAGATCTAGAAGGTGTTTTGTTAAATCAGGGTAGGAACGTCCTACTGAAGCAGACAGATTGCTGTTGTGAACAAAAAGTCGCTTGATTAAGAAGGGATCCGAGTACAATTGAATATTGTTACTGTGAGGTGTGCAGTATTTACACTAGGAGAAACCAAGCCAAGATTTGGAGAGACTAAAATAAAATGGAAACACTTAATGTATGAGAGTTTTATACTTAAATGTTGTCAGGAGATCTGAAAGCTGAGATTATGTGCATATGAACTTCCTCTATGCACGTGCAAGTTGTCATGTCTGTAATTCGCAGACAGCTTTAGAAATGTTCACTGCACTGAGCGTTTTTCCCTGCGGCGCTGGATTCATGAATATGCCTGCCAGTGTCTTTCTCTCGCTTTATGGCAAGCAAGCCATAAACCTGCGGTGTCCGGCTGTGGGCGACCAGAGCTGAGGGACTGGCTACTACCTGCAGGAGGACTGAGGGAAACCAAAGCCCTACACCGTCTCAGCATGTTGAAGTTTGCCAACAAGACCATCCGTTTTGGTGTAAAAAAAATCTTGCTGGCTCTGTTTTCTTTTTCTTTCCTCTCAGCCCTCTGCAGGAGCCTTGCCGAGGGGGTGCCCCAGCCCATCAGCTGTGGTCCCTCTTTGCGGGGGGACCAGCTGGAGCCGGGGCACTGCGAGGACCTTTCAGCCTTCATAGCTGGTGCTGTAGCAGAGCCTCCTTGGGTTTGGTAGTAATACAGCAGTGATAAATGCCGTAGACTTTCCCAACAAGAGCTCCCTGCCAAGCAGCTGCGTCTGGTGGCCGTTCCCCGGGCAGCCCCCTGGTCCTTCAGGGCAGGGGGCAGGTGGGATGGTCCCTGGGGCGGCTGGGCATCCCCCTGGTCCCTCCAGACATCCCTCCTGGTGGGCAGCAGGCAGGGTGGTCCTGGCGGGGTTTGGGCACCATCTGCACCCACAGGCCGTGGCGGCTGCGCTGGCAGCCTGGGCAGGGTCAGTTTATGCAAAGCATTGGGCTGAGAGGAAGGTAGCGCGATGAGGCCAGAAGGCTCACACTGGTGTTGCTCAGGTTTTGTTTGGCATCCCGGAAGGCATCATCGGAGTGTCGCCTTTTCCAGGGAGCCTTTGTTCGGGACAAGGCTTGCTGTGCAGGGACGGCCCCTCGGAGCTCCAGCTCCCATGTAAGCATTGCCTCCGATTTCATTGCTGCGGCGCTGCACACAGGCTGCTCCTTTTCGAGACTCGGGGGCAGTCCAGTCAGCTGCCTGCAGGGTTTTTTCTTTTTTTTTTCTTCTTTTTTAGAAAACAAGACCTATTGAGATTAATTGTTTGTGCCTCAAAAAAGCTGGTATAATTTGTAGGCTGCTTATTGAACAGAGTTGTTCCAGTTCTTGATAGCGGGACATTTTATTCAAATTCGGTCTTGTTCATTCAGTTGCAAATAGTCATTGTTCATCTCATATGAATCATTGAATAAATATGAATTTGAAATTGAGAGTTTCACTTGAGCTCTAACTGATGTTGACAGTCAAGCTACTGCTTTCAGTACTCAGCATTGTTCATAGACGCGCTTTCTGTTGTGTGGAAAATGATAGATAAAGGGTGAGGGGGGTTTTAGGGGTTTTTTAGTGTTTTTGGTCTTCCTTTGGAAAAGAGGAAGCTATCAATTTTCACCTCCTTGTCCTTGGAGCTAATTAAGGCAATACACATTGAAAGCAAAAGGAGTATTGCCATTACATCTGTTTACTGGGTGCTGCTTACAGTGATGCTGACTTGGGGGTGCCTTTGGTGGGGTGTCCCAAGCCAGATGGAGGATTGAACCCATGAGGAATGTTGGCCTGGACCTTCCTCCGTTCCTCTGGTACCTTCTGGATCTTCTCTCCACCTCATCTCGCAGTGCCCAATGGGTCGGAGACCCCTACCCTGGCTTGCTGCACGGTCAAAGCTGGCTTCCAGCTCAGACCCCGCTGCTGACCTGGCAGGGAGCCGAAGGCCTGTCTTGTGGGACGTCTGCTATGCCCTGCCCTCAGACTGCTTCGCCTGGTCTGGTGTCCTGGGGAAGCCTGGGCAGCTGCAGTCCCTCTGCGTCTCGGTTTGTGGAGGGGAAGGGACACTTCCATGCTGAAGCAAGTGACGTGCTGGTGACGTGCCAGGAATGTTTTGTGTTTTCTGCACTGCCCCAGTTGTGATATTTGTAGGTGGGTGGACTTCTTAAAAGTCAAATTTTGTGGTGTCTTTGGGTGCTGTATAACTGCAGGTTTTACAAGGTTGCTTGCAACGAAAGTTAAAGATGCACATATTTTTTTCTTATAAGAATTAGCATGGACTCCATAGAGGCTTACTATAGTATAATCTATGTAAAATTAATGTATTTAATTTGAATTAAATTTCTTTATTGTCTGTGTAGGCAAGCCCAATTGAAGGGTCATAAGTGCTGAACCTGTAATTGGAAGCTTGTTCATACTTGATGACAGAGCTTGTCTACAAACAGAAACAGATCGGTGTGTGGAATAAACTGCCTTGAAATGCTTCTTGTGGAATAGACTTTAGGTGGGAAGTCTTGATCCGGCAAGCCTATTGACAGTGGTCAACACGTAGGGAAACAACAAAGAGGCGAGATTTAGTGCTCTTGCTGAGCTCTGCTGCGGCGAGGCCCACCCAGGATTGCCGTCCTGTCAGCGTGCTTCCCCATTCTGGGGAGCTTGGGAGCAAAGAGGGATATTCTGCATGGGTGTGACAGCCCGCGTCTGGTAGTAGGAAAGCTGTTCTGGGGAGGTGCTGCGAGCCGTCGCTGGTGCTGTCGCTGCTGGAGGTTGGGGAGAGGATGAGAAAAGGCACTGGGGCAGGCTCCCTGCACTTGAACCCAGGAGCAGCTCCTGACCCAGATGTCCCAGGCCATGGCAAGTCTGAGAGGTGTTATGAACAGGGGACTGAGGGGAAGGGTTCGGAAGAGGTTTGATTGATAGGAGGAGGAACGAAGACTGAAAATGGCTGGAACTGAAGTGAGCAGGGGACAAAATAGAGGATGATACACAATTTATGAGTTGTGTGTTGCTCAACTGATTTGGTAGGTACAATAACGTGAAAGTGGACATTTAGACATTTTGTGTTAGAGGTCAAGATTAACATCTAACTGGGAAGGGAGGATGGAGAGTGGGGTGATTCCCAGGGTAAATGGGGAGGAATTTTACAAAACAGATGGGAGATAACCTGATGCTCAGTTTATGTGTGTATGGAATATTTGCTTGAAGAAGAGACCAGTGTTAGTCACAGTAGTAACGATGCCAGTTTAGTTAATAGTATTTTTTTTCTTGACATCAGTAAATGCCTTACATAAAATTATTTCATTTTTCTCCATAGTTTAATAGATAAGAAACTTCATTGTGGTGAGTTTTTTTGTTTGTGGTTTTTTTTTTTTTTTCTTTGAAAAAGATTAAGTTATGTTGCACCAAAGCAAGCCTTGGTCCCTGGTACATCTTGTTGCCTGAAAGATTGTTTTGGGACAATGGAATGGATGTCTAAGGTCAGCTTTTACAGAGAAATAGTAAATTATCAGACAGAAACTACTTGAGTTGCACTGTTGTCATGATTAACCATAGAATTTAAAATGTCAGTAGTTAATCTGCTTTACATTTGGTTTTAAATTGCTTTTGATTTATAAGAGGGCTTCCTTGTCCTGTATTTTAAGTATCTGCTTAGACACTAGATCTCTCCAGGAAAAGAGAGTAAACTAATAGATTTTTATTTTTGTTTTTAATCTCTGGGTCCTTGGACTTGTTGTGATTTATTTTTCTCCCTGGAACGCTACATTCCACAGTTTGTAATGTGAGCCCAAGGCCTCTTTTTTCTGCTTGGACTCATGTATAAAGACATTTTGTGAGATTTATTGCATTCTTTTAACTTCTGAACATGAGAGAAACACAAATGATGATCCTCAGTTCAGACCAACAGCAGAGAATAATAAAAAAAAAAAAAAAAAAAAAAACCAAACCACAAAACACAAAACAAGAGGAGTGTTTTTAAGTGGATGTTGGTCTGTACAGTCCTGTGTATTTTGCTGGGCTATGCTCATCTCTCTGCTGCGGGGTCACTGCAAAAAGATGCCTTAGAAGACTGAGGGTGCTGAGGTCTTGAACGTAATAGTCAAGTCCTCTGGAGCTGCTGTTGAGTCGCATGGCTTTTCATGGGCATTACCATAGCAGCTGGGATTAACCCTCAGGTGGAACTCACGTAGAGCAACCCCGGGGCAGCAGTGGGAAGGCTGATGGCTTCAGTTTTTGGGTCATGATTAGCTTTGCTTTTTGGTGTCTGTGGGCTGGCCAGGTGCTGTAGTAGTTGGTTTGCTAATATCATAGGCATTATTGAAAAAAGTTTGGTTGGTTGGTTGTATCTGCTGCTGTTTGTAAACCCATCTCCCAGATGATGTCTGTGTAACACCTCTTTGCCTTCTCGTTCCCTGTCTTAATGAATTTTAAACTACTATATTTTACGTTATCCCTCTGGTTACATGGATTTGAGCAACTTAATTTAAATTGAGTGTGTGACAAGACTTTTGATATTTCTGGCTTCCATGTATGAATATCATTATTATCTTCTGTAATACCCTGCAGTTTGTAGAGTACACCTGGGGCTGATAAAAAGTTTTCTTACGTAGAAAAGGGCAGCAGAGGGAGGTTGGTAGCTCCTTTTCTCTTATCCCTACTGGAAAAAAACCCTCTTGATTTATTCACACTGGCAACAGAGATGTACTAAGCTGCGTAACCGTTCCTGAGCACTGCGGTTCTTGGCATCGCTGAGATGCCATCAGGTCTGGCATGTGTTAGTGGTCGTGAAGCTGATGGCATGTGACTGGCTGAAATGGTTGCTGCCCGCGTGCTGAGTGATGGCTGCGAGGGACGGTCCGGCTCGAGGCTGCGGGCAGGCGTCTCGTCCCCGTCTAGAGGCAGTGGCTGTGGGGAGCTCGTGCCCGTCGCCACCCTTCGCTCTAATCCAACTGTAAGTCTTTGGATTGAAGAAAGAGACCTGAGCCCTCACTGATTGGGATTTGTGTTTGGGAGGGGTGAGGGGTCAGGCCAGTGTATAGAAGGGGCTGTTTTAAAATGCTCGCAGTACGTGAACTTTACTGAATCTGCTCTCTGAAAATGTGCAAGATCAGCTCCTGAAATGATCTAGCTTGGGTCAGGGCTTCCAAGATGCAGACAAACCTCTTTCTGCCTTTAAACAAAACTTGCACTGAAATCTTGATAAAATCATGTAGATTCAGTCATCAGTCAAATACCAAATTGTTGATCAGGAAACTTTTAGAAGACCTGTCTTCCTCCCATCCAATATTGATCATCAGCATCAGATCAAAAAGACCAGCTGCTTGTGAAAAGCACCGTGAGAGATTTGGGTTTGTGTTGGCTCCACGCAGACCAGAGCGCCTGAGTATGACTTGTAGCTTTAACAAGAAATGAAGACTCTGTGGGTTTTTTGATGTGCTTTGCCTAAGCAGTTAATTCAGCATTTTCCTAAATTCACTTGACTCAGCTGTTGTGAAATCCCTTGATACCATTTAATGACCTTATTCAAGCAGGGATTTTTGTCACTTGGCATCATGTCACAAAATGATACAGTGAGAGAGAGAAAGCATGTGTGCTCCTATCATTGAGGGCCCACTCTGACATTCTTTCCTGGTGTTAATAAATTGTATTACAAATTAAATCTTTTGTTAAAATATAATTTCCATTAGATCTTGAGCTTAGGGGTAATTTGTCACTGCAGAAAATTAATTAGACGTTGTTTTGCGATATTCCCCTTACATGGAATGCTTGAAAGACTTTTTTTTTTTCTCATGCCAGATTAATTACGCAGGATAAAAATGTCATTTTCAACATAAAGAAGTGGGGAATATTAAGGTCTTCATGCTGGTGGTTTTCATGCTGTTTTAAAAGCATCAGTGAAATTAATTTAATTGCAGTCATATGCCCCAAACTCCTGATCTGTTGGTGGGTTATTTTCTTTACATGCTCACTAGTCAATTTGAAAGCATGTATTTGTGTAAAATACTAGTTATTCCAAATTGCATGGCATACAAAAAATGTTTTTCTGAACCAAACATAAAGATACAGCCTTGCCTAACAAATACTTGTACATTGTGGAGTACTATATTGCACTGCTCCTGCAGCAGTATTTATGAATAGGTAAGATATTTATGAATAGGGAAAATTAGATATTTATTTGCTAAAGCCATCATTGTCATTATACATCTTTGACTTAGTACCTCACTTACAGGTTGTTGGCTTTCCAAATAGAGTCCCATATGAATTTATTTATTTATGATGCTTCACTGTTTTGGAACAAGCCTCTTAATGAAATATCAACTGCCAAAAACCCTTTATGTAGCATTCATCTGCAGAATCTCACTTTTAATCTCCGTGCATGTTGTCATAAGTTCTCCAGCTTCCTACAGGGCATTAGAGAGCGTCCGACTGGCATCTTCTGCAAAGAGAAGGCGCTTCCTGCAGCAGCAGTTGGGGAACTGGATGGTGTTTCAGAGGGTGACGTGGGAGTCTGTCCCATCTATGCCATGCAGTCATACCCATGTCCGGGACATGCTGATGTGCTGCCAAGGACTGCCCTCTAACTTCTTTTTCCTTGGTCCCGTGTCCAAGGCTAATGTTCTTGTTGTGAGACGATGAATTCATTTTCTCTGCTTGTCCTTCTTTCTCATCTGGGTAATATTTTTGGAAAATCTGAGTGTAGATCTCGCTCTCAGTGAGAAGGGTTTGACATTGTGTCCTAAAGTAGATTTGGCAAGTGCCATGGGTAGCACAGCTTTTGAGCAGGTGGACCTTGACACTTCTCTGGGTATGTCCCCAAAACAGCAAGGCTGGTGAATTTTACCCGGTTATGGAGAGAATAGAATTGGGCTAATAATCACTGTTGATTCACATCTGTTCAGAAATCAGCACATAGGATCACATCATCAAAACTTTGAAGCAGGATGTCAAAACCCCACCGGTATGGTTTGTTTTCACACTTTCATGTGTCACCCTATTTTTAATGTTCATTCAAATATTCCCTACCTCAATTAGCCATCTCTTCAATCTTTCTTTTTTTTTTTTTTTTTTCTTCCTAGAGAAAGAAGTAGTCTGACTCAGCAGCATGTGATTACTTTTTTCCAGTCATATTTGTTTTCTTCTTCAAGACTGACACTAAACAGTGCTCCTGCAGCCCTCTGGTGTAGATTCTGCTTTCAGCAAGCTGTTAATATTTGGGTGTCCGATAGTTCCTTCCCATGTTGTTTTTGAACTCCAGAGTGCCTGTTACAGCTTTTTCCCACGTTATCTGGGGAACTTGGTAGCATTGGTCCCCTGGCTTTTCAGGTTGCTTCCTTATTTGAGTCCATTTTTGGCGTGTTTGTTGCGGCACTATTAAGCCATGATAAGGACAGTCGGGCAGTACTGGAGTGTTGTTCTGCTTTCCCAATGAAGTGCTCTACTGTTGCTTATCTGGGTTCATTGTTTTGTCTTATATTGCTTGAGCTGCTGCTTCTTGTTGTTGTTCTTTGCATTGCTCCTTCCTATCTCAACCTCTAATTTTCACTTCCATAATAACTTTGAGAGTTCTTATTTTGCTGTCTCTTTAGGGTTTAATTTATAGTTTTCCATGTATTCAGCATGTTTGTTATCTTGCACCATTTATATCTTGAGAGGAAAGAAGTTTTTGCTGAATTCTCATTTGGGCTTGTCTTAAATCTTATTCCAAGTTTCCTGCATGTTTTGCTTGACCTTCCAGTAATGCTGGCAAGAAGATTCTTGAGGATGGACACTCCTGCGCTCTGCCAGCAGGCTCCTCTTGAACTTCAGGAGCCAACTTGTTCCTCTTCTGGATGCTGACCCCGCAGAATGGCTCTTGGTTCCTGTTTCCTGAGGATTTAGTCTGCCATAAAGTTGCATAACATGACCTTCTAATTAGTAACGATAAAGTTCAAGGTAGCTTTTTCACATCTCTATCCTAATGAAGGTCTGAGTCAAGATGAAATAAAACAAAGCGGGCCTTTCAGGGCGTGAGCAGCAGGACTGCTAAAAGTCTATGAGGTCTCGGCATGTGATCCTGCTGCCCTGTCTCATGACTTAGACCTTGTTAGATGATTTTGACCAAGTTTTACAGTGGGTTTAGGAAATCTGAAGGATGCATGGCTCTGGTAAAAATTAAAAGTAAAGGAAAAGTAACTCCCCAGCGTTGGGGAAGAGGCCCTCCTTCTTTCTGGTCCATGTGGCAGCCATTATAATCACTTGGTGCATCTTCCAGCTGGTCAACACATGGTCATATCTCTGAGTCAGTTCATAGAGCCATTTCCTCACCCAGACAAGGAGACAATGCATGGAAGAGCTGGAAGTGTGAGAACAACCGGCCTGAAGAAGAGAAAATAGTGGGTTTGAGTGGGAGGGATGAATCTGCAGAGACCATCTTCAATAGTCCTACCTCTCGCAAGTCAATTGTCATGTTGTTTTTCTCGGTGTATTTTTATTAATTCCTTATGTTCATAAACATGCTTAGTCATGTATGGAGTGCTCTGCCTGCCCTACCAACCTGTGAATCGCATCTCACAGAACAGAAATCACAAATAGGAAGATTCTCCTCCTAGAAATTATGTTTCGTTTCCTGTCCGTGTTCACCAGCTGTACTCACAGGATATGTGCCATCCCCTTTTGATTTCCCAATTCTCTTACTGAGTCTATCTTTCTGTTTCAATTCCAGGCAGATACATGGCCTCTGTTAAGTTACTTTTCTAGAATTTGCTCTCCTTAAATCCCTTTTATTTCAGAGTCTTCCAGCTTACAGTATTCTTTGTTCTGCAGTATGACCTTTGGGGTTTGTTGTCACGGTTCTTCCAATTAGGGACTGCAGTTCATTACTCTTGTAATGTAAATACCTCTAATTCCAGCTTGCACATTGTGTGGTTCATCTCGGGACTGCTAGCATTGTTTTCAGCCCCAAAGTTTTGCTATCAATTGATACTGTTGACATTCGCTGTCTGTTTAGTATATCTGGACGACTTGCCGCTGGATCATATAGAAGTGGCTGCTTTCTCCATCCTGGCCAGCATCTCCCTGCCCTGTGCAAATCCTTGTCCTGTCGTCTTGACGGTTGTTTACCACAAAATACAGCTCAGATCTCTCAGTGTCTCTTTTTTCCCACAGTTAGGGATCGTGCTTTGAATGCTCTGAATCTGTAGGAACTTTCTGATGGCTTGCGTGTGTGTCCCACTGACATGTGTGCTGCCTTCCAGCACCTGATGGAAATGTGTTTCCTGGATCTCCTTTCTCCCCCAGCCTTCCTTCCCCCTGTATGCTTCGTGCTGGTGCGAATGGCAGCCATAGCTGTGCGGTGGCCTGTGCCAGCACTTGGTACACCCAGGATATGATTTTAACGAACACATTTATTTCATCAGGCAATTCTCCTCTGTCAGCTGGTAGGATATGCGAGTCCAGAGCTTCAGTGTTAAGTGCGGTCTGCTCTCAGCCTCTTGCAGCTTCAGCTTCTTTTTCTCACTTGTCTCAGCAAGACAGGCAAAATCACTGTTTTCCTGAATGGCTTCCTATGAACAATGCGACTGTCCTCGTTCAGTCTTCTGTTCCCAGGAGCACACGTATGTTTTGATGCTGAAATCCTTTGAGGGGTTTTCTCTTGCGCTGCCCCGTTGCTCGGGCAGTGCTGCATGATGCCCAGCCCGCAGCGGCAATCCGGCAGTGCTCGCCAGTGCGCAGGTGGCCGGTTGTTGTGCTTCATCCCTCTGCTTTATAAATATTATTTCAAAAGATTTTGGAAGTTTTGTTTTTAAATGTTTCACATTATTGAAGTATTTGCATTAACCCCGTGCTCGACTTTCATATGCTGAAATGCTGCCGTTAGCGGGGACTAGTATTGCCTGAGTAGCATTGGCTATGAGGTGCAGGCATACATCTATAAGGATGAGCTGCCAAGATGTAAATTAAAAGGAAATGGGAAGCTGAATTCCAAAGCTATTGTTTTATAGTCTTTAGTGATGTCATTAGTATTCATAAAAGTTTATTTAACCAGCTTGGGGATGTATACATTTTCTGAGCATATTTGTGATAGTTTTACAGAAGATATGTATGAGTGTTTTCTGACTATTTAAATTATGTCTTTTTTAGAGATTTACTGTCTGTTTGGAACAGGCTTCAGAAATTGGTCTAATTCGAAATTGGTTTGCTTATTCATTTTCAAATACCTGCAGCACACTGATCTTGGCGTGCTGCTTCCATTAGGAATAATGACCTAACCCGACAGTGGTCCTGACTGGAGGACTGAACGGAAATATTTAAGTGGATTGCAGATCAAACATATAAACACTTGCAGCCTGTTAGAGCAAGAATTTTCATTTGCTATTTTGCACTGTAAAACATCTTCTCCCAGAGTAATTTGAGTATAAGTGGGGGTTTTTGTTTGGTTGGTTTGGGATTTTTTGGGACAATTGTTGCTTGGTTTATTTTTCTCCTGATAAAGCCTAATAGTAGTCCAGTGTAAAACGAGATTACATTTGCCCCTAAAAAGGAAAAGACCTTATAGTCCTCAGTGCATTGTTAGCATGTGCTAGTTTCATATGGCCCCTGTGTACGTATTTGGGGCTTCAGTTATTGTCAGAGAAGCTTTAGAAGAAGGTATGACTGGCAGGCTATTGTATTTTACAAGTCTGCACACTGATAAACTGGATAGAGAATATGAATGGGTATGAAAGCTCAGTTCTCAGATAGTAGTTTTTGAATGTGTGCTCTGATTGTATTTTCTGTTTCCCCTCTTTCAGGTATTCACTTATAAACAGAGCACGATCACACACCAAAAAGTAACGCCTATGCATCAAACAAGCGCAGAGAGCGTGGAAGACATGGCAGCACTCGTAGATCTCCATGAAGGCTCCATTATGCACAACTTATTCCAGCGATATCAGCAAGATAAAATCTATGTAAGTTTCTTCTAAAATTAAGAAAAATATCCAGGGGGGATGTTTTTGAATGCACAAGTGCTGTGTGTGTTTTGCTGTTCTGTGGTATCTCCCCTCCTAACGTTCTCCAGTTCTTTGTGTATCCGTGTGGAGCTGACACGTGCCTCATCCAGTGACCTTCTCTCCAACCACTGTGGAAGGAGAAGGTAGCTCAGGGCTGGCCAGGCAATCCCTTGGAAACCTTGAAAAACTGGCATACTCCATACACTCTACACTTCCAGTGACAGGGCTGTGGGAAGGGCTCTCGTTTTCCTCTTCTCCTTTAGACTCTCTGCCCCAACAATATGTGCCACATACATCACCAGAGAGGATGTGGTGGGATTTATTCTCTGACTGCCGTTTGAGATCCCATCATGCCAAGGTCCAATTCAGATCAGCTTTTCCTTTTCTGTTGCAATAGATCTATTACAGTCATCAAGCCGAGGCCCTGTACTGTTAAATACAGATAGTTGGAGTTTGGAGTGTAGGAGAACAGGCAGCTGTTTATCGGTTTCAAAAACTAGGAATTAGTCCACAAAGAATTCTTTTTCTCGGCTCTGTAATGAAGGTTTTTGTGATTAGGTTTACCCGTTCTTTAAATATTTTCATTAATCTTGAACTGACTAGATAAGAATATTTCCTGAATCTGGAACCACTCTAATTGTGAGAAAGATACAAGGGATATTAGTGGCTGTTACAGATTGCAGAATCTCTCTTTTCAGTGGTTCGGTGGTTGGTGTTTTTGTTGTTTGTGTGGTGGTGGTGGTGTTTATTTTAATTATTGCAGAAGATAAATATTTTTGTTTGCATCACCTGTCTAGGCCGTTGGTTTGGCCGTATACATGCTTTGTTCCAAGCTTCCTCTGTAAGTTTGACTATTTTTAAACATGAACATATCTTAATGTACAAATAAACTTTCCCTGTATTTAGAAATTTATCCATGATAAAAAGCAAAAAATGGCACAAGGAAATTATGTTCCTTTGTACCTTTAAAGTGGCCTTTAAATTATGTACCTTTAAAGTGGCTAGTACAGGGAATTCTAAATGTTGAGTTAGTTCTCTTTACAAAAGTCTTTATGTATGGTTGTGGTTTTTTTTCTAAAAACAAATCTAAAAACACCATTTTGCCTTTCAGAAAAAACAGTAAACAAAAAATTAATAGCATATATGAACAATCCTGCACATGCAGGGAAAAATAGCTACTTGCTAACAGTTTAGTTTTCCACCAGTGTTACTAGATATAATAGGATAGGATATAATAGTTGGTGTGAGTCAAAATAATTTAAAAAAAAAAAAAAAAAAATGTTTTTGGAGCCATTATGTACACTCAGATGGAAGACGCTTCCCCCTTTTAAAAAACATGTGTGTAAAAAGGGGTGATGTTTTGAAGAGGCAAAGAATAGCCTTGTTCTGAAGAGACATGTCCTGGCTTATTTCTTAGCTTGCCAAGGCAAGTTTGGAATATTCTGATACTTGGTGCTCAGCGTGGTGTACGTTTCTAGACAAACAGGTTTGTGTGCTGTTAATGGTGACAGATCTTTAGTTGCTGCTGAATACTCATTGTCCCTTCAGTTTTGCTACTTTTACTGCTTACTCTTTTGAGTCTACCTCACCTTAAAAATTACTGAAAAGGAGGTTGGAAAAAAGGTGTGGTGTAAGAAGCATCTTCTTTTCTCCCTCAGTGGTACCCCACTCCTGCTGTGCCAATGGTAGTGTTTTAGCAGGACAGGGCTCCAGGATCAGAAACTCCAAGAAAAGCTGATTAAATAGTGTTATGAAACTTTGTAAATATAAGAGCATGTGTTATAGAAGGAGGTGGTGTCATTGCAAAATGAACTGTGTCTTTACAAGCCAGAATCTCTTAAGTGTATTGAACAGTTCAACAATATTGTAATGTCTGAAGATAAAAAAAGAAGACATTAGGCTTACCTTTGAAGGCATACTTGTAGCTGAAGAAATTAGGTTCCTGGTCACTCTGCTTTGGGACCAGCCTAGTTCTTGTATAGGACAGTAGAAACCATTGGAGTGTATGCCAGGAACAAGCAGAACTTTCCAGATTGTACATTTGCCTTTTCCCTTCCATCCAAAAAGACCTCTCCCTAGTGCGCGTACTCTCTTGTATCCAACTTGGCACCTTTGCTGTGTCTGTATCCCTGGGCACAACTTGTGGCCATTTCCTCTTGTCCTATCACCTGTTACTCAGGAGAAGAGACCCACCCCCACCTCACTACAACCTCCCTTCAGGTAGTTGTAGAGAGCGATAAGGTCTCCCCTCAGCCTCCTTTTCTCCAGGCTGAACAACCCCAGCTCCCTCAGCCGCTCCTCACAGGACTTGTGCTCCAGACCCTTTACCATCTTCTTTTCCCTTCTCTGGACACGCTCCAGCACCTCAATGTCCTCGTAGTAAGGGGCCTAAAACTGAACCCAGCACTTGAGGTGCGGCCTCACCAGTGCCGAGTACAGGGGGACAATCCCTTCCCTAGTCCTGCTGGTTCTACTATTCCTGATGGAGGCCAGGATGCTGTTGGCCTTCTTGGCCACCGGAGCACTCTGCTGGCTCATGTTCAGCCGGCTGTTGACCATCACCCCCAGGTCCTTCGGGGCCCTCCCCCAGCCGCCCCTCCCCAAGCCTGTAGCGTTGCCTGGGGTTGTTGTGACCCAAGTGCAGGAGCTGGCACTTGGCCTTGTTGAACCTCATACATTTGGCCTTGGTCCATAGATCCAGCCTGTCCAGGTCCCTCTGCAGAGCCTTCCTACCTGCAAGCAGATAAGACACTCCCACCCAACTTGGTGTCATCTGC
>KL262558.1:20191-33410 GCA_000699545.1 Podiceps cristatus | reverse complement strand
CGCAAGCCGGGGGGGCGGGAGCTGAAAAACCTCTCGGTGATAGCAAACCTGTGTCCGTGCAGCGGGGCGGGAAGGAGGAAGCTCCGCTGTCGCCTGCTCAGAAAGGTAAGGCTGTGGTCGCTCGTGAGTGGGAACACGGAGCGCTGCAAATTTCAGCCGCAGCTGAGGTTTTAGAGCCCCGAACCTCAGGTATTGAAAAAACCCCACATTTCTCAGAAAACCAACAAGCCCGTTTCTTTTCACATCCTACTGTTTGCAGGAGTTGATACATCTCAGTTGTATGTATTGCACAAGCAGAACAGACGTGAGTCTCCTTCCAGACAGCCTGTCGATTCAGCATGGAAGTCACATCAGGGCTAAGATCTAGTAGCCTGTCATTTCCCTTTTCAAAAGGAAAAGCTAGCACACAACCTGTCTCGGTCGGTGCTGTTAAGTTTAATTCCAGCAAAATTGTCAAAGCTCTACGTGGTGGTACTAGTTTCTTTGTAAGATGGTTGTGACTTTGGTTGGCTTCGTTTTTCTCCTTGAAAAGTGGTTACTACATAATTCGCTGCAGAAATTCTGAGTGCTTTGAAAAGTTTTATGAAAAATATCCTCAACTGGCTTCAAGAAAAATGTTTATTAACGTCTCCTCAGTACTTCACTGAAAGGCACACCTTATCACTTAAATCAGTAGCCTCCGAGTTCTCAAAAATACTTTGTAACAGAGAATCTGTCATGACTTTTCTTGCAGTGTATACTGACACTTTTACTAGTACATTAGATCAAAATTAATAGGCAAAAACTAATGAGATAAACTGCAGTTGATGGTCTCAATAAATGAAATACATATTTTCGTTAACTATCCCTCCTTTTTATTGTTCACTTGATTGAGAATTCATCAAACCCGTTATTTTCAGTGTGTGCAATTCATAAGCTTTTAAATTTTTTGCTTCTCCCCTTCTTTGCATAAGGATTGCAGTGGTTGTGTTTATACAGTAGCTTGAATACCACATTGCTAAATATCTCATTAATTCTTAAGGAAACTAGCTCTCATGCTAAATGAAAAGTATGAATAAGTGCTATTCTGGGTCTAGAAAACACCTAGTAGGAAAATAGAAAGTAATAAGGCTTAATACAGAGATATAAATATGCCCTGCACAACATAAGAGACAGTCCATGGTCTCTCCTCTTTAGTGATGAGGCATTATGGAAGCTGTTACTGGAATTTTTTCTTCTGCCAAAACGTTATTTGAGCTGCAGAGTAATAGAAGAGCATTTATATAAGAAAGCTATGCAAGTCTTACTATCCAAGATTGTAACTCCTGCATTGTTTTCTGCCTATTTCAGTGAAAGAAGCTGGAAGAGACTTCACCTATTTTATCGTGGTGCTTGTTGGAATTGGCGTCACAGGTTATTTTTAAAAATTACATTCTTTATCAGAAGACGCTTTTCATTAATTCCATCTGGTTTGATTAGATTTCATTCCATTTGCTGTTGTTTCTGTTACAGGTGGTTTGTTCTATGTGATTTTTAAAGAGCTATTCTCTTCTTCTAGTCCAAGTAAGATCTATGGAGATGCCTTGGAGAAATGCAGATCTCACCCTGAGGTTGGTTTTTGAACCTTAGTCATAAGTTTATCTTAGTTGCTACTGTCTCTCTTTGAGTCAGAAGTTTGCACAAGGAATCTCACAAGCAAAGCAAGAGGAAGACCCGTGTGGTGCTTAGCAGGCAAACCCCAGCAGATCTGCCTATAGTTTTAGCTGGCCAGGGGTGGGTCGGTTCCAAACTGGAGCCTGTGGTAGGGCAAGTTAATGCAATCACTGAGCCTGAGTGAATTAGCCTGCTAAAAGCCAAGTTAAGTGAGTGTACCAGGGCACAACTACTGATGCAACTACAATGTCTGCCCCTTCAGAGCATGTGCTTGTGTCTCCATACTGAAAGTCTTATAAACATACCTGAGTGCCTACTAAATATAGCACTTAACAAGTTCTACAGGTCAGAGAGGCAACTGGTCACGCTTAAGTTTTGTAGATTTAGGACAGCACAGTTAGTCTGTTGTGACACTTCCCTAGGGCTCTGTCATTCTGCAAAGCACTGTATAAGTGTCCAGGAATTTAAACTCTTCCTCTGAAACATGGTTAGCATTCCCATGGCTAGCAGGAAAAGAGACCAGTCATGTGATCACACAGTCACATAAAATAGCTAGATGTAAACAAAAAATCATTCTAAAGATAGTTTATAAAAACCGCTATTTCAGGCAAAACAAGAAATGCATGGAATAGCTTTCAAACAAGGTTGTCACAGGTGCTACTGAGGATAACCTAGAAATGAAGTGACAACTTGTCACTGGAATTAAAATGAAGATTGCTTTGGAACAAGTTTATAGAATTAAAACTTTTCTCCAGTAAAAATCACCCTCCCTTTCTAACCTACTTCAAGTTTAAACTTGGTCTGGCTTTATATATCTGAAAAAAACCACAAAAAACCACACACACCCCCAGCACCACCACAAAAGATCATTTAATTTCTTAAACAGTAGTGTGTTTTAGATAATGTGAAGGGGACTGCATTTGCATTTTAAACTTCGAAACATATTCTCTTGGAGGTGACATGAGCAAATATTTCATGGTGTTTTTTTCCTTTTTACACAAAATTTCAGTAAAGCGTAAAATACACCATAAGAAAAGAGATTAAAGTGTCATATCAGAGGGGAGTACAAATGGAAGCTATAAGTAGGATTTATTTTAGGCACTTAATATGTCACTGTAAAGGAAAGCACTGAAATACAGAGGAATTTTCCATATAGTGTTTTCTTTCATAAACTCCTCTATTGTTGACACATCTGACTCAAAAGAGGCGTTTTATTGAAAGAAAATGCATTAATAGCAGGGTGTGAGCTGATACTGGAATATCTGTTTGAACGTGATACCTTCTGACAACTCAAACCTCTCTTCTCTTGTAGATAATCGGTGTTTTTGGTGAATCTATTAAAGGTTATGGGGAGGCAACAAGAAGAGGAAGACGACAGCTTGTCAGGTGCCCTTTGGTGTTTGCCCCGTCCAGACACTAGATTTTACACAGGAAAGATATTTTGGGTCACATCATACATCAAGTTAGGTCTAGGCTAATGAACTGTATGTCAGGTACCCTGACACTTTTGAGTAAAAATGAAAGCAGTTTTTTGCAGTACCTTTTGTGGCATATACCACTAAATACAGTGCATATACAATATCGAATGCCAATTCTGAGTGTCTCAAACCAAGCAATGGTCAGCGTGGTAAACGTGGAGCTGGTCTCTCCAAAAAATAGAACGAGTCTGAAGAGAGTAGTGCAGAGGCCCAGACATGCATCTGTGGAGCAGGGATCTAACTGAAATTTACAGTCTGAAACCCTCAAAGAGAGTGAAATTGTTCTTTGAAAAATTGTTGAGAGTTTTTCTCCTTTCGAAGCAGTAGTCCTTCTCAGGCCAGAAGGAGCAGGAGGTACTAACTTTCAGATTTCCAAGGATCCATCTCGCTCTGTTTAAAGCTAGGCTGGGTCTGACTGTACAGGTTGTAGTCACTGTGGTGACTTACTGTCCCAGGCTGATACGCCATCTTGACTGCCCATTTCTTATATTGCTTTTTGGTACTTGAGGCCACATGTCCTCTGTGTATTTAACAGAACATCTCTTTCCTAAACCTTTCATGAGTGTGCCTGTTTATTACTCTCCTTCTGAGGGAAACAACAGAACTAATTCCTACAAAATGTAAATCCTCCCAGCACTATAACCCAATAGGAGCTTTGCCTTTATTAGGTTCATAGACATGAATTTATTCAAGGACGTTTCATATAGGGTGGGACACACAAGCCCAGATAGGCAACTTGAACCATGAAATTGAGATTTTTTTTTTTTTTCCGGAGGAAGGTGATTTTTACTAATGGAAGTTTCTTTTCACCAGACTGTGAAAAAGTGTTTAAAGTGGAGCTGCTGAATGAAATGGATATACACAAATGGTTTAAGCATCTGTAAAACAATGTAAATAAGTAAATGTACTATCAGCTTTCCTAATATTTCATTTACATAATTTTGAAAGTCTAGTATTTTAAATAAGTTTTTGAGCAGAGGACTTTGTAAAATCTTAGTGTTTGTGTCTGCAGTATAAGAATGACCTTAAATGTCTCAAAAATGTACAGGTTTTTGTGTGTATGAACACTTTGAGTGTGAATTTACTGCAGTAAGGCTCTTCATCTTTGTTCTCTGTAACCCATCATATCACATCACCTTAAACTGTATTGGAAGTTTAATTCACAGTGTGTATCTGGGCATGACTGGTAGGAATAAGAGCTTGGTAGTATGCAGCAGTTAGTAATTTCAGTAGGAAACGTAAACTGGCACGAGAACTCTAGTTTGACCATTAGTTTCTGGAAGTGGTCGCCTTGAAAGTGACATCTAATACTTGAGCATAATCTAACTCCAGTCTAAATATCAGCATTTAGGTTGGAGATCTGATATCAGTGCCAAAGTTGCACAACTTCAGTAGAATAAAACTATTGCCAAAATAAATAAAGCATATAGTAAGCTGTTTGTTTTAATGTGATTTAACTAACCTAATAATTAAGCTGACAAAGCATTCTTTGTGTGGTTTGGCTTGGTAACTTAGTTTAAGTGCCTAAAAAAACCGCTGTCAGTCTTGGTGATGTGGGTGTTCCTTTCTACATGTCAGGCTCTGAATCCAAGGGTTCTTTAGAATAAATACAAGGAAATTTCAGAATATTCAGCCATTGGATTGTTATTGAGTTTTGAAGGGAGGACTAGGGTGAAGATGTTTAAACACTTCATCTCTTAACCCTCAACTGCTAATTAGTTCTTCTAACTCAGCTACTCCTTGTATGCTCACAGTAAAGCCTGGAAAGAGTAGTAGAGCAGGAACCCATGGTAGCATAAGAACTGCTTCGGAATACACTTTCTCATAAAATAGTTAAGCAGCTCCTCTAAATATGTTTAAATTTGACATTTAACTAGTATATAATATGTATCCTTGCTGGGTGGGTTTTTTGTTTTGTTTCTGCTTTTTTTAGTCACATTGAATATGTAAAGGATGGACTGAAACATATGCGTTTGAAGTTCTATATTGAAGGCTCTGAACCAGGGAAGCGCGGAACAGTCCATGTGGAAGTCAAAGAGGTATGTACAATTACTTGATATAGCTGGTGAGATTAATTTTGATTTTAAACTAGCAAAGAGGGGGAAAAAAAAAAAAAAAAAAAGAGCCTGAAATTCTTTTCCTTACAGAATCCTGAGAGAGGAAGATTTGAGGTCCGCTACATATTTGTGGACGTTGACACCTATCCTAGAAGAACTATTGTCATAGAAGACAACAGATAGCCAGTGATCATAGTTGCTGCCTCATCTCATTGAGTGTTGGATGATACCAGTGTAGCCAGTCTACAATATGAATTGTTCGGTGTTCTCGATTGTGTCTTGCAGCATTGGGATTGCGTTTCAGGATGTAGCGCTCAGGGCCTCCATTCGGGTCTGTCATAATAACAGATACAGGATTTGAAGTGAAGCCAATGAAATGTAGTAGAGTCATCACTTATGGCAAATACTTTTGACATAGGAAAGTAATGGCTCATAATGGACAGTTTAATAGTACTTCTACACACCCAAAAACTGAGTCTTCCAAGATTTTATGTTTGGATGGGGAGTTTTTTGTCTTCCTTTGCTTGGATTTCTCACTAACACTGCAATAAAGAAAGTGGTATTTTAAGTGTAAACAAGCTCACTGTTTTCATTCTGAGTGCCTTTGTGTAGATAAGAAGGAAAAGTAAGAATGTATGTTAGTGATGCAAAGGGGATCTAGCCCAAAAGCATGTAAGACTATGGATTGTGGAGGCACACATCCTTGGCAAATGACTTAAGACAGAGGCTTCAATATTGGTGTCTTCTAAATAGATCAACAAAACAGCAGTACTGTCTGCTCCTTCCAGCGCTTGCCATGCCGCTCCGCTCATGACAGTGTTGTAGCTGCTCAGCACTGCCCACAGTTTTTCCATTAACTTAACTAATCTAATCTTCTGGAAATCAGATTCATATAGGTTTACCCAAACTCAAAAGCTCAACTCGTGACCAAAATTCTCACCTTGGTGTCTTCCTAGTGCAACATGGCAGATCCCAAGCATAACTGTGTGTATGAATAATCGGGCTCAGTTGTGCCCATCTGTCAAACAGCACCAACCAAAACATTTCAAGCTTTAGCTTCTTAAATTTAACCACTTTCTTAAACACCAACTAATGCATTTTTCTGTAGTTACATATCATATGTGATGAGCTTTCTAGTACACTAGTTAATTAACCCTACATTAAACATACACTGATGTTTGGTTATTAGCCCTTATTACAAGTTCATTTAATGGTACATTTGGACTGTTTTAAAGTTCATACAATATTCCCTCATACAGTGCCACAAATACCTTATATAGACCTTAAGTAACACTTTACTGGACTTTAGGCATCTTCTTCATCTGTCTCCCAGTGATCTCATTTGTACAATCATAACAACTAAACATAATAGTTTGTCAGACCTGGATGACTTCTTGCTTTACATTAAGCACTACAACCTTGACTTCAGTTAGATCCTCATATTGTTTGAGACTATTCAACGAAGAGGAATCACACGTTCATCCCAGTTTGTGAGCAGAGCAGCCACCAACGTCAATCTGTTAAACTGCAAGGTATTTTGGAGTTTTTACACTGTACACAATTGTTTAACCCCAACCAGCAGCTCAGCCCCACGCAGCCACTTGCTCACTCCCTCCTGGTGAGATGAGGGAAAGAATTGGAAGAGTAAGAAAACATGGGTTGTGGTAAAAACAGGTTAGCAGGTAAAGCAAAAGCCATGCACACAAGCAAAGCAAAACAAGGAATTCATTCACTGCTTCCCGTGGGCAGGCAGATAGGTGTTCAGCCTGCAAACAGGGCTCCATCATGCATAGCAGTTACTTGGGAAGACAAATGCCATCACTCTGAATGTTCCCCCCCACCTTTATTCTTCCCCCAGCTTTATATGCTGAGCGTGACGTCATATGGTGTGGAATATCCCTTAGGTCATTTGGGGTCAGCTGTCCCAGCTGTGTCCCCTCCCAGCTCCTTGAGCACCCCCAACCCACTTGCTGGTGGGGTGAGGAGCAGAAGAGGCCCTGACTCTGTGTAAGCCCTGCTCAGCAGTAACAAAAACATCTCTGCACCATCAACGTTATTCTCGGCTCAAATCTAAAACTTAGACCCACACCAGCTACCACGAAGGAAACCAACTCCATCCCAGCCAAAACCAGCACAACAATGTAACTGACTCCTCCTGTGCAGGCCAAAAGGGTTCTTCCAAAACTTAGAACATCAGTTGAGACTGTTAGTTTCAGCAGAATTACAAATTTGTCTGCTTGCTTTCATCCCCCAATGGATGCTTGTCAAGACTAACAAGCCCACAATTTTACACATAATCAAAAGCTGTGCAAGTCCTTGTCGGTGGCTCCCTATTGTAAGTATGGGAAGTTGTAGTACTTGATATATTGCCATGAAGTAACTTTGATAAACTCTAACAAAAGCAATTGA
This sequence comes from Podiceps cristatus, assembly GCA_000699545.1. NCBI lineage: Eukaryota > Metazoa > Chordata > Aves > Podicipediformes > Podicipedidae > Podiceps > Podiceps cristatus. The sequence goes on along the minus strand of KL262558.1, from coordinate 25,834 downwards.
CTGCTATTGTTATTCATGTTACTTTGTTGAAAGCAGTAGAGTCAATAAGACCTTTTGACTTACACTTACAATTCTTCACAGTTCCTAGCATTGCACTTTTATTTGAGAAGTAATTTTCAAACCAACCCAATTGATTTATAACCCAGTAAGGAAAAAAAAAAAAAAAAAAACTATCCCCCTTTAATTTTTTCATTGCAACCTGCTGCATTACATACCATGTTTACCTGCCACCACTTATGTCGAGTTGCTATAAGCTTATGTCATACCATGGTGGTTGCTGAAAATCACCTTTGCAAGAGTTTTGTCATGAATGCAAGATGGAGCAGATTTGCTAGAGTACATCAGAAATACCACAAGCTGTGTAAGTTTATAATCTAATACTGATTACTGGCCTTACGACCATGCTGTACCTTGATAAAAATGTCCTAATTCTTCACCTTTTACAAAGCAAGACTATATAAAAATACACAGTTTATACTAGAAAATAATACTGTTCTTGCCCTTTCTTTATGAGTTTCTATCATATCAAGCAGAGTGAAAGCCATTGTAAACCTCCATGTCAACAACAGAACTGACAGGCTCGGTTTTTTCCTGTAACTGCATCCCAGCTTTGCTTTCTTATTAATCCAACCGTGGCTTGTTTTCAGTGGGCTTCACTGCTGGAGAAAGGAGTACTTCCTAAAGCAAGATGTGAAAAACGGGTTTACAGTAACTCCTAGGTGCAGCAACGAGGCCAGCTGCTAGGTTTACTTTTATCTTGTTTAAGACCCTTGTTTTCACTGAAGAAAGAAACTATCTTGACTAGAAACGTTCTGGGAAGGAAAAGTTGCTGACCTCACGAAATGATGTTTTTCCAACAGTGCAGGTATGTGAAATTCTATGTCAGGCTTGTGGTAAAACGGCAAGAATTGGCCATTGGGGTTACTGTAGAGTGTGTGGCTTCAGCTTGAGAAGACAAAGATTCTGATCATTTGCAACCAGATTGATTTACAGTTTTTTTCAGTAGCAAGGGCTTCCTAACATACAGGAAAATATAATGTATTTTGAGGGTTGTGTGAGAGAACAGCCTATTTGGAAATCAGATCCCTGGTTGTTTGGTCCCTTCAAGAGGAAGTTTTTAAAGTTACCTGTAAAGCTGTCAGTACCATAGTTCTTGCACTAAGTGCCCTCATCACGTTTTGGTATTTGTGTCAGGCCTCCATATCGTGCTCCCTAGCTAGGAATACAGGTTATTAGGAGAATTACAGGTTTCAGAAGAAGTCTTAGCAAAATCAGCATAATGGTTCTGTCTGACACTTTGCCCCCCGGTCTAGGCATGTATGAGAAAAATGGAGAGAGACCCTAACTGGCAGAAAGGAAGAGACACGAGTATAATTTAAAAGACACAGATGGATGTGGAGTTGTCCACAGGGCAACTGACCTTACCGATTTTTGACTAAAAAGAAAGTACAAACCTCTGGTTTATGCACTGCATTTCAAGAAACTGGAGAATCCAGAGAAAAAGTCAGGGGATTAGTTTCAAGGTTATTTTTGGTTAGGGTGGCCCCAATATGATAGGGTTCTAAATAAAATGTTTCTTATCTTGTACTTACATGGAATGCACTGTTGTCATTTTAACAACTCATCTTTCTCCCGTGGAGCTGCAAGAAAGCAGGGGGGTGAACACCCTTGCTCAAAGCAGCAGGATACACAGCCATAGCGGCACTCTCCACATACACGCACTTTGTAACAAAACATCTCACAGGCTGCAAAAAAGCTCCAGTGGAACGGTATATGGTATATAAATCAACTTTGTATATCATCCTGCTTTGTAAATAGCAGAATACTAGAGAGACAGAATAATATTTTGCTTCTAAAAAGTAGAAAAATAAAATTGCCGTTATAAACATATAATAATTATAATTATCTCCAGGAACAGCTAATTGCTCTTTCCTTACCAAAGCTTAACCCGCTTTTATTTTGCTGGGGTCCAAGGACCACAGCAAGTCAGTCAGTCTCCCCCCGCAGCGGGAAGGGGTACAGAGCCCTTTCAGGCGCCTTCAGTCGTCCTCTTTGCCAAAGTTGGGTGACACACTCTCCCACCGTTAGGTCTCGGAGTTATTCACAGACTAGGGGAGCCCTAGTAATACTTGCAGCCCCGTGTCTGACAATCTCCTTTCCTCTTGGCTGCCTCCCTCAACATCATTACTCCCGCAGGGAAAAGGGAAAAAGGACTCAGTGTCTGTAATTAGCTCCTGACATTCACGTATTTGTAATCAGTGACACTGGCTGTGCCCCTGGATGGGTTGTGCAACAGGGGTGGGTTTTTTACTAGGCAGTGCTAGTTACTCTCCTGTTTGCAAAAGGCCACGTAAATAGGATTTTTTCCTGTTGAGGAGAACATTTTGCTGCTTCCTTTAGAGCTGCCTTTTCTGTGGAATAACCAAAGTGCCCGATAAGTAGTGTACTCCAACTACACTTTGCTTTCAAGCCCTGTTGCCAAAATGCTAGCTAAATGCAACAGGAAGAGGGATGGGCATACACACACAGAATGTTCATGAAGCCAAATTGTAGTGAGATCTTCACCGATGTCATTTTAAGAAGACTGTTTAACCCTAAATATCATTACCTTCAAAACATACTGAAGAACACAATATTCCATTTAAACCATTCCTTCCCTTCTTGTCTATGTCTAGAAGTAATATTTATCAGGATATGTCCTCAGTCCATAAAGTGCTCCTCCTGATTTTTGTTTTACTGCCTGCATCACCTCACGAGCTAAACAGATATACAAGAGTATTTTTCTTGTTTTTTCTGGAACGGGGGGACACAGCTCTAAAGGAAGTCACTTTCCTGCTTTGTGAAAATAAAAAGTAGCAGAAGAAATCCACCTTTACCCGGGCTTAGATGTATTAGTGTTCTTTGGACAAATGACAAATACAAGGCCCAAACGCTTTTAAATCTCAGTGGAGGAAAGCTTTTGGAAATCCTTTTTCTAGTAAAATCTCTTCAGTGAAGAATTAAAAAAGGAACTTCAAAGCTTGATTTATTGTCTTCCTTCTAGCTAGAAACCTATCACCAGTGAGATAAATAATATATTTAAGGTCCATGAGATTTCAAAGGTATTACATTTTTGTATGTATGTAATTTGGCTCCAGAAAAATAAGTTAGGCTCTTGCTAACGTATAAGACTTGTGGGAACTAGTTACCTCTTTCCATATTCCTCGTGAGGCCTAAGTTCTGTCGGTCCCTGCAGACCAGGCTGGGATCCATGTTTAAAAAAATATTTTCTGAAATCCTGTTTAAAGCAAGCAGATATATGGGGACACTCAAAATTAGGTGAAGAATTCAAATTAGGTGACAAAGATTAGTCCAGCAAGAAATGCAGTTTAGAGAACATTGATCTCTTCTGCATTACCACTTTACCTGGTGGTAGTTTTGTGCTGGAGAACTGTGTTCACTGAGTTTAAGCCTAATGTTTTAGAATGCCCCTGTTGTAATCTTGAAGATTGTTAGCCTAGATTGCTCCTTAAAAAGCCGTCCCAGCTTCACTGGATCGCTGTGCTACCCGTGAGTCGTGCAGAGCTCCTTCCGCACGGCAAGCGGCTCAGAGTGCTCCATCCTCTCACAGGATGATGCTTGGCTGGGGAGAAAGCAAAGTAACTGGAAGGTTCAGCTTCAGTCTTTGGTAAATACAAGCAATAAACATTTCAGTGTTTCCTTTTTAAAGCTCTTTCATCTTTTTCTGTGGGAAAGCACAAAATTATAGCGTATGCCAGTAACCTGATGTAAAACTTTCATGTTATTGTTACTAAAGCTGTGGAAAAAACACAAGAAAACCAAACCTGCCAGGAAGTCAGAGCCAAAAGAATGACATTTTCATGGAAAGTAAACATATTTTCCAGAATTAAGTTTTGATTGTTGCAGAATTAATAAAAATACATATGCTCAAAAGCCCGTTCTCCTTTAGGAAATGAAAATATGCCACCAGTGAAACACTTTTTTTTCCAGAAACATTACATGGCAGGCTGCTCAAAATGTATTTGAGGTAGGTGTGCAACTCAATCTTAATTTTCCCATCTCTGCCCTCATTTTTGTGGATGCCAAAACTTGTGTATATAGTATAGGCAGCCAACATCCTTAGAGATGGTTTCTGGGAATAATAATGTTACTCTGTCATCTATATGACCTTTATTTGAGCCTAGGTTCAGTGTATGCTTGATATCATGACAAAAAGAAATATACCTTCAGGAAACTGATATACTGAAAACTTTAAAATATCAAACAAAACACTACTTTTTTACTAAGCTTCAGTAAACAGAAGGTCATGCTGTGCATGACTGGCTGAGTTTAAAAATGACCTTGATAGATAAATAATTCCAGCATGGAAATCAAGTTTCAACAACTGTTTTAGGCAATGGAGTCATGATCTTGGGAATGGTTGCAAATAAATGCATGTCTGACACGCGAAACTTCAACAAACTCACTTAACAAGCATAGAAGACAGGAATGTGAATAAGACAATTATTGTATCACACACCAGCTGCAGAAATAAAAAGACAAAGAAGATGTGCTGGAGGTTTTAACAATTAATTTCAATTCACTTTGTTCTCAGCTTCATCTCACTATCACAAGGGATACCATCCATCCTAATACTCATGGGTTTATTCCAATGTGTAAATTGTCAGCAAACTAACCTGTTAAAGATTAGGTCCAAAAAATATTGGAGGCACATTTTGAGTCAAAGCCCACTTTTGGGATTCATTATAGCCAGTAAGTAATGTAAGGTATTAATGTAAGATAATAATGTAAATACATAAGGAAAGCAGAAAGATATTGGTTTTTTTTTAATAGAAATTAAAGGATAAAATTTTCAAGGAGCAAGCTTAAAGATGAGAGTAAGGGCTTATAACTGGTGTCTGTATATGATGTTGTGAAGTCTGCTTGAAGATCTAGAATACAATTGGCACTGGAAAACCAGAAACATTTGAAACCAAACGTGTTGCCCCCCTCTTTTTTGGTGGGGGAAAAAAAAGGCTTTGTCCCTAAAGAGATGTTGACTTGCTCAGAATAGAGAATAATAAAACTCCAGTGCATATTCTCTTTAGGCAGCTGGGAATATATATCATTATGATATAACATACCAAGGATTATGAAACAATGATTCCAAACTGTGCTGTAAATAACTGAACAGCAGAAGTATTTGATAGTTTATCTTAGTAAGTTCTCAGGGTTTTTTTATTCTGTTTGTGTTATGTGAAATGATCTATAGGAATTAAAGAAGAACGTGAATTAATAACCCCCTGTATTCAAATTCATTATACCTATATGTATATATCTCATTAATAATTATACATAATTATAAGTTTTTCATGGTTTAACCCCAAATGGTAACTGAACATCACATGTCCTCTCACGCACTCCCCCCTCCCCAGTGGGGTGGGGAAGAGAATCAGAACGGAAAACCAGTGGACTGAGATAAAAACAGTTCACCGGGACAATAAAGGAAACAAAATTAATAATTATATATTAAAAATCATCATAATAATAAAACATAAGGATGACGGAACACATAAAATGAACAATGCACAATTTCTCACCACCAAGGTCTGACACAGCCCGTCCCAAGCAGCAGGCAGGGAGCAGGGATATTCCAGCCCTCCC
>KL262557.1:0-12538 GCA_000699545.1 Podiceps cristatus | reverse complement strand
CAGGAATGTGGGAAAACATTTGAAGCTTTCTGATGAAATCATTGATTGGGGAATTGGGCTTCAGCCTTTGAGCATTGATCTACCAGGGTAAATCCAACTCCCATCTTTGTCTAAAAACGTGTAAAGAAAATTCTCTCCTTTCTCCCTGATGGTATTTCTTTCCCATGCAGCCTTGATACATAAGCTTCCCCACAGAACATAAATTATGAGGTCTAAGCACTTCTAAAGAACTAGTTTCTTCTTACAGGACTTAAATAGAAATAAAAGTTGAGCAGCTTCATATTTTTTAAAATGGTGCTGCCCTCTCTGGAAGCCACCAGTATTCAATTTGTTTGACACCTACTGGAATAGCTGAATATTCAGAGGCTATCTGGTTGCTAGGAAACTCTGGAAATTGCATGTCCAAATTGGACAGTCACTCACAAAGACACAATGGCATCATTTTAATGTGCATTACTTTGGGCTGTGGCAGTTCTTGTAATACCAGAAGATATCCGGTGAGTGAAAGAAATGCTGTACTGAAAGATTCTACTTCCCAATGCTATGCAAATACCTGGGATGCCAGGAGAGCCTGAAGTTGCAATTCCTCTTTGGCCAGCTGTCATAAATAATGTGTAGGTATATATACATTTCTCCCAGACAGTCCAAGAAGGTGTTTAAATGACATCTAATATTCTGTGCTCACAAAATAAAATCCCTATATATCCATAGCAAAGTTACTTATTCCCTCGGACACCATTTTAAAGAAACAACGCATCTCTGTCTTTTTTTAAAAAATTACAAATAGAACCTCTCAAACAATTCAAATCTTAAAAGCAGTGAAGCAACAAAAGGGACAGTCCTCAAATTTATAGCAGATGTTTCACCATTAATTAATGCCACTATGAACAATATCCTAGAACAGCATAATACGATACTTATTTACCCGTTCCTTTTAGTAAAAAGCATACACACAACTGATTTCCAAGTCTTTGTGACACACGCACAATTTAGACTGCTATGATTAGACCCCCCCCCCCACAAAAAAAAAAAAACCTCTATGAGCAGTGACATACAGGTCATAGTCAGTTTGTATCATCATCTCCCCTCCAGAAGACTGCTTTTGTTTTATTATGTAAATAATGCCTTGGTAAGAGGTTTTGAAATCTTGCTCCCCACAGAGGAAATTAATAGCCACTTGGAGAAATCACAAAGAAAGAGTGATTCTCATACCCTACACTGCATGGCCAAATGAGTAAATGGTCTCACACTGGAACATGACTACTTGCCTATAAACACTTCCCATCGAGGCTGTTACGGTGTTCCTAGCCAGCAAGTAGCTAAATGGTAACTAATCCTTGTTGTTTTGGATAGCTGTGACACTCAAAACATGTATAAACATTTCTATTTTATAGACCCTTTTCCTCCCTAAAGAGCACTCAAATTCACAAATCAGTCTTGCAAGCTAAATAAATTACCAGGATGTTGTGATGAGCCAGAACTGTAAGGCAGAGAAATTAAATTAAAATTTTGAAAGCAAATTTTTAAAGGTATTTGCACTCATTTTCCATGAACTTTGGAGTGATGATTCTTCCCATGGGGATTCAAACAAGCAAAGCAAATCCGAAGAAGTAACTTTCAAGTAATCCCCTCACAGGTGGTATGATTCAGATGCTACCCCACTTGACAGGAATTGATTGCTCAGATTCTTGGTCACAAATAAGAAGAAATTAAATGAGACAAGGCCGGATCTGATCACCTTTGATAATAAAATCAGATATGCCATGTAGACAAGAGTTCTCTTAATAAATGGAAAATGCATGGCCTTCCTCATTCTCAGTATGAAATATAATTCAAGAGAACTGTGTACTAACACACATTTTTTTCTTGCCTGCCCAGCAGCAAAGTACTGTGGGTAAGAGTCCCTGTAGATGTTTTCTCTGACATTGTGGATCACATTGATGATGAGGCACCGGGTCGTAGGAGCCACTGCCTAGGGTGCAAAACCCTGCCTTTTTAGCTCTGCAGCTTGAGGACTCATGGCTAGTTCATTTGATGAAAACTTACTCTGAGCACGTGCAGGCAAAGCCCTGTCTTTGCCAACTTAGAACTCATGATCATCTGAGTCCAGGCATTGAGATACCAAACTACTTGGGGCTTTCTATTTGCAGGAACGTCTGCGAAGCATATCGGTGGAAAGTTATTCAGCAAAAAATGGCAAAATGTATTTAATTTTTTTACCTTTGGACTAAAAATAAGTTCACAGTTTCTAGTATCCTGCTAGTGATTATTCACACTGGTTTGCAGTGGTGAAAACTAGCTTTATAGTTGCCGAGTACTGACATGAAAATTCAGTTTTGAGAAAAAAAATCATAGTAAATAGCAATTCAAAAATAAAATATATGCAAAATAATTGCTATTGCTTTTTTGAATTTTTGTACAGTAAACACACAATTTTATTCCATTTTTTCCACTCAATTAAATTAAACAAACTAACAAAAAATATATTCATATATAATGAATGCATCAGCTAGGTGGACATGAAAAGAAGAAATGTGTAAATGCTCTATGACTGTACTATAAACTTCATTTTGCTTTAGGGATGTAAATACTATTTTTAAAATGGAAATTCCATTTAAATAGTGATTGCTTAATAAAAATGAGGAAAAAGAAAATGCGTTTGGTTTGGTTGACCATAGGAGACTAAGAATGTCAGCTTAATCCATTCAGTAATACTGACTATGCCCGATTAATTTCATTAAATCATATATTTTCAAATACTTTTCAGTTATTTTAAAAAAGAATATTTTCAGTGCATTGAGGTGGTTGTGCTAGGTAAAATAAATAAAACTGGATTCTTCCATCCTTCTGAAAATGAATGTATACACATATGCTGATAAGATTAATAAACACAGCTAGAGACAAATTCATAATAAAGCTCTTTTCCTAATAGGTTGCACTGAGACTTCAGGTTGTACATGCTCACCATACCCACGTAGCGCATCTGTCATGCTATTTCTTGCATTACTTGTGACAAATTCTTGCTCACAACACTATCTGCAAGGAGGATAGCAGGGAACTCCGCCTTGCGTGTGGATAGAAAACTTTGGATTTCTAATGCGATGCATTTCGGGCTTTGGGAAAGAACAAAGCTGTTATGGAGGCATCTTTATAAGCATAATGACCGTATCATTCCCGGCTTTTTATGAAGAGTACACAGAGAAAGGGCATCAGATATATAGATTTAAAACAAAACAAAAAACCACCAAAAAACCCCCAAACGTTCATACACAACTTTTACAAGACATGTGCCATAATTAGGAAGCATGCTACTGTAATCAAAAGCAAGGACTAATTTTAATTCACCTTCTCCCTGGTGGTAATTGTTCATAGTTTTCCTGTGGTCATTCCCCCCATTTTGTGAAGTGAAATGTAGCTGTCTGCTTGACTGGTCTAGAACAGCTAGAGAGGATGATAACATGGTACAAGCTCCTGAAATAAGCTGTCAATCCAACACACAAGAGGTGACATGCTACATGTGTTCTTAGTTCGTCTCTATTACTCTACGTGAAGATTCTCCAGTCATCACAGAACTTGGAAAACTGCCAATTATTTAAAATGTGATATGTTAAAATTCTTACTGTAACTGTAGATACAGTACCTCACAGAGAATAACATTAGATGTGTGTTAATAATTAATAAAATGGAGATGGAGGAAATTATTTGAGTATAGAAAGAGATTCTTGAGTAGCTCATAAATCATAACAGCGCCATGGAAAACCTGCAAGGCCCAGCACACTGTGTGGAGTGCAAATCAACATTTAGCAATTGCTCTAACCTGACACTTCCCAACTGGAAGAGATAGCTTTTGACTTGGTGGATATAAAGATCGGAATTCAAACCTGTTTTGAAGCTACTATCTGAAGGCAGAAATGGTGACTTGGATCTGGGGGTGTGGTTTTGTGGGTTTTTTATTTTGTTGTCACCCCCTTCAGTCTGATGTTTGCTGACTGACAGTCTACTACAGCATGTTAACATAGGCTCTGGCACCAGTATCTCGATTTGCTAATTTTGAGAAATGCATTACTTTAAAAAGTGCTGGAATTACAATGAAATGTGCAATAAAAATGACAAAGTCTGTAAGGAACTGAGTGGCTGGTTCTTATAATTAATATTTTTTGCTGAAGTACCCCTGAAAATGTATTTGTTGTCATAAATGTAAAAAGATGTGCTGCTGGTAGATGCCAGTCAAAAATTTACATTATTGATGTTGAATTTTATTGGATCAATACAGTTTGTCTTTGTTGTGTGCTGCAAGCAATTTTCTGTGTGGAGCTATGTTTTGGCAGAGAATGTGCTTTGGGAAAAAGAAAGAAAGGGACAAATGTTAAAAATATACACACATATATACATTTACACACATAAGAGTGAGTCACACTGCCTACATTTGTCAAGATCAAACATCTTGAAAACATGTCTGATTGAAAACAGAGCATCGATCCACATTTTCTAAACTATACTACATGCTACAGTGAAGCTGATACCAGTTTAAAATCCAAGAAGAAAATAACATTACCTACAGAGTTTAACATCTACAGTTCATGGCTTTGGGTACAGAAACACTGCTCCATGTAAATAAATGGAAATACGTTCTGTAAGCTACAGAATTTTATGAAATAGTTAACATGAATCAAGAGATCCCCCTGCCCATTATCCAAACCCCAGATCAATTTTGAACTATTAATTTTCAAAGTCTGAAAAAGATTGACTTTGCTACAAAACAATATTTTTCATGTGTGCACTCTTAGCCTCACAACCTTCCCGATAGGCATCTGGGGAAGTCCTCATGTAGCAGGGTTCAGTACTTGTTCTCGCAGCATTGCTAACCTTGCAGAAAATATTGTGTATCCTGCAACCAAAGATAACTTCCAATTCTAATAAAGCTAAGGTTCAAACATTTGCAAATTTTATACAAATGATCTGCAACTAGATTTGCATCTTTGGCCAGGATGGATTTAATTTGCATAAATGACAGAAGGTGACTTAATATTAGCACACCAGGATTTATTGTACTGCACCCACTATTGAACGTCTTAATTCTCTTCTATTTATTTGGCTCTACCTCCAGTGTAGGAGATCTGTGATCTCTCTTAGCAAAGAGGGGCAGCAGGAGCCTGACTGGAACGTGCAGGAGAAGCAAGAAGGCAAAGCCAACGTCTCTACACCTTGTTGTTATAGAAAGATGTAACTTTCATGAGAGCTGTGGCTCTACTCATGTCCACTTCTCGCAGGCTCTTTAATGCTACGCTCCCCATAGATACGGTTCTCTCTTGCACTCACCCATGCCTTGGACGTAGTTTTCTGAGAAACTGGAAGCTTAAATACAGCTGTTTTTTCTCTTGGAGTTTCCTTCACTTTTGCATTCAAATCTTGCAAATTCAGCTAGATTGTGAATCTCACGTATTAACAACACATCTTAGAAGGTAATTAAAAATAGCTATGTTTTAAGAATACCTTTTTAATTAATGTCAAATGTGCTGTCACTTCATGGAAAGACATGCAAAGATGTTTTCCTAATGCTAAATCTGACTCACCCTTGATAAGTAGGCACCACGGTGAGTATTTGTGATAGGCATATGCTATATACACACAGTCCCCACAGAGATATCAGCCCCCTTCCAATATGTTCAAAAGGACAGCTCATACTTTCTTCTCCCCACCTCACTCCATGTTAAATTTGTGATTTCCTCACAAATTAAGAGAAAAATTATAAACTTTCCATTTTGGGCAAAGACCAAGCTGCCACATAATGTTAGAATTGAGCTACAATTTAGAACCCAAAAAGTCTAAGGGATGGCATTGTCTTTTATGAATAGTTACTGTTGCAGAAGACACAACCTTTTTATGTATATAATCCGTTCAAACCCAAATAAAAGCAGCAATAAATTCTCTGTCACCAGGTCAGTGATGCTTATAATCAGGGCATAAAATTGTCTTGTTTTCTGCCTGCTTTCCACCTAACTTCATTTTAAAAATATTTTATGCCTTCACATTGCTTATCTTACCTGTTTTTTCTCTTAACCAATTTTATCTTAATGTATCTTTGATGCTTTTATTTGTGATTTATAAAAGTTCTATATTTATAAAGATCTATGTGAGGGTAGAATTACACCTCTGAAAAACATGAGCAAGATGTGAATTTGTCAGGTGCATGTATCTGACAAAACAAACAATTTACTACTAGAATATAGGCAAAAGTCCATATTTTTCTTCCTATTTCCCGTCAACCACACCTTGGAAAAAAAGTGATCACAGTCACTTTCTCTGATGTAACAGACAAAAAGTTTGACATATCTTTCTTTTGTCCTTGTTTTATCTGAGACTATTACTTGGGGTGCACCTCATTTCTTGTTCTAGAAAACAACTTCTGTTTTCAGGAAGGCCATTTATAAAACGCCTTGTAATAAGGAGAAAAGCTTTAATGAAGCTTTCGAAGCTGCTTAACAGTAATGTCTGCACACAACTTTGGAGCTGTTATTCCTTTTAATTTCAATCACTCTGATTATTTGAATGGCTGGTGATATTAATGCAGTGGTGATTCAGAACACTGAGAACATAACAGAAGGCTAGGACACGAGCCTAGCCTCTAGGATAGTGCTACAAAGTCAAATGAAAATGATAGTCACCAAAAGCTACTACTATCCTTTTCTTATTTAATTAAGTCAGAAATCTCAATCCTCTTACCTGTGCTTGAAGTTAAAATCATAATTTTCTCCCCTGTTGGCAGCTTCGTACTGAAGAGGCTAGAGTTTTCTGAGTCGGGAGGCAGAAATCCACTATGTTATGCAAACTGCAGCAGAAGGTCTGGCCTTGCCATTAGCTATGTGGTGCTTGTTGGGTCAACAGTGAACGTCTCTGATCCTCAAGGCAGCCAGCATCAAGTTAACTGTAAGTAACATCTCCAGGAGACTTTGATTTAATTAATTTTACTGATGACAAGCCCCAAGTGCAGGATGTGGAAATGACAGAAAAATTTACAATTCCAGCATGTGGTCTACCTATTGTGATAGTTTTAGGACTACTGTGTTTTGGAGATGTGTAATGGCTGAGCTACTAGGAAAACCAAAAAGAAGGAGAAGCAATAGTTTCACAGAATGCTTTTCTGTTAGACTGGGCACGCAAATAAAACAATGCCTGAGAATGAGGGCCATGCTTGACAGAGCTGCTTGCAAGGATCACACCAATGTGGAACATACTCTGCATGCCCCAAACACTAGAAGATGAAGTCAGTGTAACCCTGTGTATTGGTTTAGCATCTTTCTTCCATTTTTTCTTTTCTTTCTCGTATTTCTCTCCCTGACCACCCCCCACCCCAGTAGTGATGCCATGACCAATTATTAGCCTTATTAGCTGGTAACCTTATTAACCCACTGGTTGCAAGTTCTGGAAGGGAAGACTCTCAACTGCCAAGCTTGACAGGTAAGCAAGACCAATAGAAAAATGAAGAGCTTCCTTGAAACTGGCCACACGATGGGAAAATCTAGGGATAGGAATTTGCCTGAGGAAAGATAAAGGTGAAAAGGCAAAGGTACCATCAGAAAAAATGACAACTAGCCACCAAACAATGATACCACCTCTGAGAAATATTTAATGATTTAAAACATTCTTCAGAACAGATGTTATGAATGAGATAGCTCTGAATGATACAATCGATGAATAAATGATAAAATGTTTCTTGTTTGTGGCAGTGGTCTGAAATAATAGCAAAAAGATAGCTACTTCAGTTTGAGTTTTGCTTACGTCATTAAAATTTAAACCTGATTAAACTGTACCGGTCTGGTTTTATAACCTGTCAGTATGATGAAGGGACTTTGACACATTTGTCTTCCAACACATTATGGGGACTTACAATTTGCACCTTACAATTATATCTGTATTAAACTGACTGAGCACACTGAACATGAAAAGAGTGATTCATAATAATGGCATTAAAAGCAATAAAGAGTTAAGGACACTATCAAGGAAATGAAGCAGAAACATAAAAGAGACTTTGTATAAAGCAGAGTAGAAGGGAAAAAATTCATCTCTTTGCTCTTACCTCTTTATTATTAGTCCAAATAAAAAAGATGTAAATGGAAGGGCTTTCTGCCTAAAGAATCAATACTGAAATTAAAAAAAATAAAAACAAAAAAAACAACACCTAGAAATAGTTTTCAATCCCCTAATCTCATTTTACACTACACACAGAGCATCCTGGAGTAGACATACATTAAAGTTTGAATTCTACGTATGTCCATAATTTCTTCTGCGAGTTTGGCTTTCTTATGGGACTTTGATCTTGAAGTCAATAGAGAAAATAGAGGTGAATAGGAAATTCTTTTCCTCTCCTGTAAATGTCTTATTAAGACATTTTCCACTCCGAACAAGATGGAAAAAAAGAGACGAAATCTTAGGAGAATATGATGAACTGAATTTAAACAGAAATAAAAAGCTCAATGGAAACAAGTAGACGTTAATATTTATGGCCTTTTAAAATTTATTTCAGTCATTATGTTGTGGATTTTTTGTTTTACTACAGCTACCTATTGGACAAAATGTTATCTTTAGCACCAGGATATCACATTTCCAAAATTAATCTTGATTTTACAATGTCAAATGGTACTTTTTTTTCAAACTTTGGAAAATTCAGGGTTCAGTTTAAAAACCTCCCAAAACTGGACATTTTTACTGTTTTGCATAATAATAATTTCCCCATAAAAAATGGCTTAGGTGTGGAGTTTTTTGTTTGTTTTATTTTCTTAATACTAACAAAAATCTTCTCTTTTCAATGAAGAATAGCTTGGTTTGTAAAACAAGAATAGAGAAAGAACTGCAACTGGAGCTGAGCCTGCCCCTACACAATACTGGTTTGCAGTCAAATAATATGAACAGCATATCTTTGCTTCCTATTTTGGGGAAATCAATCAAAACCAACAGAGCTGTAGCAATTTATACCAGTTGTGAATTTGTCCACATAATCTTCAACCTCAGCAAACAACTAATACTATCAGATTTTGCTTATTAAAATGTGTAGTGCACATCTCGTGTAAATCTTTAAACTTTGGCTTTGTTATTTCCCTGTAAGATACAACATAAACATTTGTATTTCTTTGTGTTCACCTCAAGCTTTCTCCTAAAACAATTGTACATTTATTAAAAAGTAAAAACAAAGTCAACATAGCTAAAACTTAAATAAATTATAATTATTTCTTAATAATATTTGCACAGAATTTAAAATCTAAAGTCAAGGTTTTATGATTTTCCTTTTTATAAATTCTGTATTTGAAAATAACTAACAGGTCAGGAAAGCAGAGAGCCAGGGCACTCTCAAAGGAGATACATGTTTCATAAAACACAATGAAGTGAAGAGAGGTATAAATAAGAAAATAAAGCTATAGTTTGCAGATAAAATTCTTGCTGCTTGCAGTACATCATTCTGTTCCTAAGTGTCTGTTGCTGGGCTAGAGTTTCTAAAATTAACATTGCAATAGCCTACATAGGCACCAAAACGCACACAAGAAAACATTGCTGAACTGGTTATTCTCAGTGCTAACATATGTTTGTTATTTTCTCAATGTGTTTCTGTCCCCTGACAATATTTATCAGGATAAAATTTTGTATTGGCTCTTTGCACAGTCAATGTGCAAATGCTAAGACAGAAGTGTGTAGTTTTCAGTGAAAACTGAAATACTGATGAGTTTTAGCAGTTTCCCAGTATTTATAGGCATCATTTTTACGCTTGCTAGGGTCAGCATCACTTAAAAAATTAAAACAGATTAGTGCACATGCATCCAATAATGATATGAGGAAAGTAAGCTTAATTGGTTTATAACCCTATAAATTTAGAAATGAAAAACTAAAATCCCATTTTTCATTTAATAGAGAAATTAAAAAGGTATTACTGATATGTGCTATAGATATATATAGAGAGAGAGAAAGCCTCAGTGTTTCATGTGTTCACTCAGTGCATTCCAGTGCACAAGAACAGCTTTCCTCTAAATGCTGCCTTTCTGTATTGTGATTCTGTTCCCACGTAAGTGTGTAAGAAGGGCAAGGTTTGATGTCTAGCTGATTAGCAAGCGATAAGTAGGTTCCATTAAAAATAAACTGTGGAATAGAAAATAATATGACCAAGAAATAGGGCAACTGCCACTCACAGCACAGCAAGCGGCATCGAGATTCATGGCCCTCCATGGTAGCTGTTGTCAGAAGCCTTTCATGGAGCTTTCTCCAGTAACACCTTGTTGCTCCATGCCCAACATCAGAGGAACACAGGGAATTTTAATGAGCATAGCTAAAAGTTCTTGGGAATGACAAAACCAGAACCCAACCTGATGTCTGCCAGTTCTGATCTGTACCGCAGGTTTGGGAAAACATACTGTGCTCAACCATTACAACGGCGAAGATCAAATGGGCTGGGTACAAAGTGGTGCTGAACTTTCATTTTGATGGCAGTCCACACAGGTATCCGGACTGTTCCCCTTTCCTGTGAAGTTCACATGCACTCCCCTCAAATGACAACTAAACCAACAGATATAGAAATACTTGGCTGAGGTATTCTTGTGGCTTTAGACTACTTTCTGTGGTTTCTTTTTATACTGGTTTTAAACAAGAGATTAGACTTGCAGCACAGTATTTGAGACTGTACATGTTTGTGTCTCACAAACATAGTAAAAGAGTGAATTAAGTCAGATTTAATTCATTCTATTCTGCATATGTACACAGGAGAAAAAAAAAAAAAAAGACAACACTTTTTGCCTGATTACTTGAGCATATTCAGACTCCTTTGCACTATGAAGAAGACAAACAAAGATCAGAACTGTTAACAGACTCGCTTGGTTTAAAAAAAAAACCAAACAAACCAAACCAAAACTTATGTAATAGGAATGGACAAATTTGCAGTGAAAAAGCATTTGCAATGAAGGGAGTTTATGTCCCTGGAAAGATGCAATACATGAAAGAATCCACAATTATTACTGTATCTTAAACACTTTTGTCAATGTACTGTGGAACTGAAAACCGATAGGACAAAGTACTTAACCACATTTCTTATTTCTAATAGAAATGGTAAAACCAGATTTATATCAAAAGTACCCAGTTATGACTAAGTCATATTTCCATCACTTTTTCATCTACATGCCCTCATTTTTATATTTAAGTGTTATACTTTAACTGGGATTTATTTGTTTGCTTGTTTGGGTTTTTTGTTTTGTTTTGCACAGAGATGTCTGGGCTGACTATTGCTCTAATGTTATGAGAGGTGTAAACTAAACTGCATAATACAACTCATCTCAGTTACATCTGGTAGAATTCAGTGATAATATGGGATACAGACTTTAATGCAAAGACCAGACCAGACGTACAATTTTGGTTCACTTACCGTCTTCTGCATGCCAGAAGATACTGAGCAGAAGTAAGAGCACCTTAAGAAAACAGATAAATGCGATAGCTGAGTCTAAACCAGATTCTATGCTGGAACCAGATTCTACCTTGCATGTAAAGTAAGAGCAGCTGGTAAACAACAGTCTAGCAGCAAAGATATTTGCTTGCAGTTTGCTTGGGATTTACTAGGCAGTTCTTAGTTTCTGAATTCTGGGATGCATGAGGACATCTTATTTATTCAAATACCTGAGACTCTGCTCTTTCAGAGATAACATTTGAATTATTGTGACCAAGGGATTCTCACCTTCCCAAAGCATGATACCACATATTTTTGTTTAAAGCATTAGGTTGAACATCAGGCACTAACTGTCCACCTCATGGGATCCCAGCACCTATAAAAACCACCGTATTAGTTCTGCACAGTACCTTCTATCACAACCTCCTATCTCTTCCTGGGCCATGACTGATTTTACTCTGTTTTTTAACAAGCTAGTCTCTTCACGTGACTTTCAGTTCAATATTTAGTAGCCTCTTCAACCAAGAGATGTTATAGCCTCCAAGAAAAAAGGGTAGCTTTCTAGGTCTGTCTCTCGGTGCTTTCCAGAGCTCTGAGGCAGATCCACTCCCACCCGTGACACTGCAGGGCTATGTTCTGCTCTATTCAGCGAGCAGATGTAATATGTCTTCATACTGTTTCCAAAAACCCTACACTTCCCAAGCCACACATCTCAAACTCCTTTCACTGGTGAAAGAAATCCAATACTGATACCTCATAATTTGCTAGTTACTTCACAGGTTTATTTACAAGGAAGATTCAGCTAAAAAAACACAGAGAACATTAGCATATGAGTACTACTAAATTGGTGTGGGTCTTCCCATTTCTCCAGAAACCCCACATATTTAGCTGAAAAAAAACGAAGCTGTTACCCAGCTAATAGGAAACTGTGTAGCTGCTGGGAGGTAGATTTTCTGGAAGCCAGAAAAGGCATTCTTATGATGTCGTGGTTTAACCCCAGATGGTAACTGAATAGCCCACAGCAGCTCACTGACTGCCCCCTCTCCACAGTGGGATAGGGAAGGAGAATTGAGAGAAAGGATAACTCAGGAGTTGAGATAAAAACAGTTCTCCAGGACAGCA
>JMFS01031797.1:0-11686 GCA_000699545.1 Podiceps cristatus | reverse complement strand
GTGCCGTGAAACGTCGCTCTGGCAGGCTGCAGTGTCATAGACCCTCGTGTTTTTTTCAGGCGATTCGAAGCTAAAGAGCCCAGCGAGGCGACCGTGATGCCCGGAAAGGCAAGAGGCACCACCTATGCCAAGGGGAGTCGAGGGCTGAGGGCTCCTCTGGGTGGGCTTGACCGGGCTGCTGCAGGGGACACTCGTACCAGCTTCCCGGCGATTAAGGCTTGTAGCCCCTCTAGCCAATGCAGATCTTCTGCGCCCAAACCTAAGGGACACAGAGTGTTAACTCCAGCTCTTTTGTGAGATGCAGTTAGTGGTTTTTAACTGGTTTTAGTCGTTAATGAGAAATAAAAGCTGTTTTTTTTGGAGAGGCAGTAACTTTGTTCACACTAGACAAAACATTTATATAAAAGCAATTCAAACAGAGCCAAAGTCTTGAAAGAGCAAAGCTAAAGTCACAGCCCCTTTGCAGTATCATGTGGCCTTAAATAGATTTAAAATTACACATTGCCAACCAGCTGTCTCAATTTCCCTCTGGTAGCTAATTTACATATTGGATTATTTTCAAAAAACTGATAATCTCATGATTTTTGAGCACTTTACTACTGCTGATAGCCAGACTCTGCCATCTACACCACCTTGTCTCAGTGTGATGGGCTGAAACTCATTAACACTCGCAAGATTTGTGACTCTGAGCAGGACTCTGCTTGTAGCTGCCCTGAAGCCAGTCTCAGAAGAAATGTCATGCTCTCTCCAAAAGCTTTAGAGGGTTTTATCCCAACTTCAACGCCTCAAATAGCTGGCTACTCCCAGGAACAGCAGCATTTCATCTATTCTCCATTGCAATTTTGGACTTAGAGCATGTTTTTAAACCCAAAGAGGCTGGGTATTGTGTAAATCATAAAGCTACAGCCTCCCTTAAGAATGAGAGGAAACTGGGGGCTTTTCAAACTGCACCACCATGGCCTGAATCTTATTTAAAAAAAAGAAAAAATTCCCTGCAGCATCGCTTCACTTCCAGGCTGAGAGGACATGTGGCAAATCTTTTGAGCCTCCAGAATTTCCTAGAGACAGACTGAGACAAGTGTAGCTACAATAGATTTTCTTTGAAAGCCTAGAGATGATGCCTCTCAGTTTATTTTCCTTCCAAACAACGTGGGTGTTGTTTTGTGGGTGGAAATGTGTTTGGTGTGATACAATGTGCAAGGAAAGAGGTTGGCTCTTTTGTATCTCCAAATGAGGAATAAATTCCATCCTTGGGGCAAGAGATACTTCAGGGAATCTTGCAGAGCTTTGCAGTGGGGAGTGCAAGTGGGTCTGAGGTCTGGGGCGACCCCGAGCTGGGTCCTGCTGTCCTGACAGTCACTCAGCGGGAGGGGGGTATCTTGATGCCATAGGCAGAGGTCAGGTTTCTCATAGCACAGGAAAAATATTTGTTGTAAAGTCATTCATTGTTCTCCGTGCCAGGGCTTCACAGATGTTAGATATTTTTGAGAAACATTAGTTCCATGTAGAAAATATTTAAGAAAAAAGAAAACATACATTTTTCTTCTCCTTCTGACTTTGATGATCCAGACACTCTCTTGCCTAATAACAGCTATAGCTCATTTCACTCAAGCTTTACAAAGTCAAAATCAATGTTGCATTTAATATCCTGTCTTCAATGTCCTGCTTAGAAAAATAATGCAACTATTCTTTTTTTCAGATATGTTATCTTTTTTTTTTTTTTTTTTTTTTTCGGTGGGGCAGGCGCACAGAGAAAGTGAACAGACAGTATGAATATGCACCAGTAAGACAGGCAGATCTACAGATAAAGGAGCCTTTGAAACAAGTCTGCTCTTCGATTTAACACTAGGACAAAAAATATGTCTGTGTTGGCAAGAAGTGTGGTGGTGATGTTCAGTCTATAGACTCCTGTGCTAGAACAGTTGTAGCTGTACATCAATGTAGCTCAGGTACATTTGCAGCCACTTGCTGCTGTCTGAGGCAGGTCCTTTGGAGGAGATCTGGGCTTTTCCTTGGGCTGTGGGACACAAACACAGCTCCTATGGAGCTGTGACTTTCAGATGGCTGATTCTGGTTTTTTTTTTTTTTTTTCAAATTGAGCCCTCCTCAGCAGTCCTACCTCCCTAATTTCGTTTTCTATCATGCATGACACTAGGAATTTCTCACCACTGTTTCTCACAGCTTAGTAATTTCCTCAGTAGTCTGAGCCAAGGTTACGATGCAGCTGAGCCTTGGGTCCCTGGGACACTGGGAGTAGGTAAAGGTCAGAGACACGTTACAAGGAGAATTAAACCTCCTTCTTCAGAATCTTCAGTGAATGCCACCAGTATTGACTAGACTGTTGACTGCTCTAAGGTGGTGAAGTGCATCTCCTGAGTATTTGATTTCAAAGGGCTCAGGTTTTTATTCCCTTGCTGCAGAAGAAAGGCTGAAAGCTTGAGATTTTCATAGTGTGGGAAACAGTTTCCTTCCTTGGTGTGGCTGGCAGGCAACCAAAGATAGAACAGATGCTTTCCTTCACAGGGGTAGGAAAGTATTGGCTGTCCAGTCTTAGAAGTGAGCCCAGGACCCTTGGTTCTGAGCCCTGCTCTGATCTGAGCTAGCTCAAGATCAAACAAATATATTAGAGTGCTGTTGCTTCCTCTACTGTGACTACTGTGACTCCCCAGGGAAGTGAGATGATGATTAATTATTTAACTTTTCCAGACACGCTAGGGGAGTGTTTTTACATGTTTGAGCTGACAGGGGGGGTGGCAATCAGTAATAAAGAGCTCTGCAGTGCTGTGCATATGCACAAACTAGTCCGTTGCTGGTTTACTTAGACTTTTGTGTTACACTGAACACCAGCACAACTCACACAAAATGAGGCAAAATCTCTGAGACTGGAATTATTTTGCTGCCCTTGTTGAAGTTCTCCAAGAGCCGGAAACTGTCACGGACCTGTCTCTGCTGGCAAAGTGCCATTGTCCAGCAGATGGGAGGGTCAGCAGACAGCAATTCAAGTAAATTCTGAACTGCATGTAAACCACCACCTGAATTCATCCTCCTTGGGAGAATGGGAATGATATTAAAATGGCTACAGCCTGGATGGTGTCCAAGTAAAAATACCTCCTTCCCCATCAGTGGTGTGGCTCCCCGTGGATGCATCACAGTCAGATCCACTTGCTTATGTGAACATAGATAATACTTTTTCCCTCTGTAAACCTTGTCAAGCCTTGACTAGAGAAGAACGGCAGGGGCTGATGATGTCATCCTGAGAACTACAATAAGCACCTCAAAACTGCTTTTGCTCACTGTCGAACTATGGTCAGAATACTAGTACATAGGACCCTCCTAACTTTCAGCCTAATTTTGCCCATTACTAGTTTACATTTATTCTTTCTGCATCCAGCAGTGTCCTTTCTTGAGGTTTACCTTTGTGATTAACCAACCAACTCTTTTTGAGTCAACAAAATGTACTGGCTTTTTGTCCAAGAAATTTACTTTGGTTAAGAAAGGCAGATGCATCAACTAAGTTCCCTCTTTTTGGTTCAGGAATTCTCTCTGCTCTTTGGTATTTGATGTCACCTCACTTATAACATGGAAATCTGAATTAAAGACCCAGACATTCCAAAAAGGGAGAAAACTCACAGTACTTACTTCTCCTACATGAGTCATTTTCCTCTGAATTCTACATTTTCGTCACATTCCAAACCTCACAGTTAGATGCTGGCATATGGAGTGTTCTTCAGGCACTGCTTCTCTACAGAAGGTGTATTTTGGCTTTACAAAGCTTTATTCTCAGTCTTGCAAAGGACTATAGTCCAGAGCCTAATCTATACTTCCCTCTCCTTGGGCTCCTCACTTTCCTCTGTCTGTATCAGGCAGAGCAATGCTCAGTAATCAGTACAGTATCAAATACGAAACCTGCCTTACAAGGTAACTTGTACCAGAGCCTGGAACTACTTTGCCTTCCCCAAATGGTTACCTGAACCTGTTTGGACTTTCTGAATGATTCAAAAGATGTCTGAAGGAAGGCAGACAGCTTCCAAGCAGTCATGGTTACTCACTGAAGCTACATGGGGTCATAGACCTTATTTACACATAAAAAAATAATTCAATAATTCTGTTACAGTTAAACAGTAATTTCCTTCCTCAGGGGAGAGGAAGCTTCTGTCAGCATGGTTCTTCCATGGACTTAGTGAAGCATTTTGCTGGTCAGAGTAAGGTACCAGCCTCAAGGCTGGGGACAACCCACTGGAGGGCACTAAGGTATTCAGGGCACGAGAGCACATTGCTTGAGGACAGTCTCGGGGACCTGGGCTTTTTCATCATGTGAAAGATAAGGAAAAGGGGATCTAACTGCAGTCTTCATCTAGTTAATGGGGTTATAGAGAAGAGGCCAGACTCTCCTCGGATGTGCACTGTGAAAGGACAACAGACACAAGCTGCAGCAAGGGAAATCCCAACTAGACACTAAGGAGAGTGGCAGTTCTTGTTCATCATGATAATTCACTGAAAAATTTCCAATTGTTATAAAGGGGTAAAACAATCAAAGGTGTGAATAATCATTACAGTTCTGGGAAGTGGCAGGAGTGTGATGAGGACAGAATGGTGCAGATGAACTCACTGAGCGATGATCGAAGCAGATACCAGGACTTGGGGGCATGCTGCAAGTGTCCTTATCTGTAACCAGCCTTGTGACAAACTGCAGTACTGCAGCCAGAGGAAGAGGAGCAATAGCACTGCTTGGCACAGCAACAGATTTGAATGATTCATGACATGAGAGCAGATTCATGAGTGAGTTCCCAGACTGGGTCCTTCTCTGCTGATTTCCAATAACTGCCTCTGCTGGTGATTCTTCTGAGCCAGACAACCCACCTCGAAGCTCTCAGTACTGGCTAAAATGAAAACACATTTGTCACACTGTAAATGAAGAACTGTGTGTTTTGATCCTGGCCACCTAGTGAGATTCACATAAGCTTATCTGTTTGCCCCGTGGCTGATGTCCTAGGAACAAAATTATACATGCTAAGCTCTGTAAAACACACCTAGCTCCATGCCCTCATGTTCACACTTGAAAAGTGGATATTAAAAAAGTGGAAAACTTTCTATGTGTTTTGGACTTGAACTAAGTGCTCTGGTGCTCACCTTGTCACAGATCTAGTAAAGAAACTTAGTCCATCCAATGTCAGTCAAAACAGCTTCATGAAAAATAGGTCTTTGGAACTAAATTTAATTTCATTCTTTAGGGACGTGCCATGATTACCAGCTATAAATATGCTGGCCCATTAGTAGTATACAGCATTTTAACTTTGCATGATAGTTGCCCATGGCAGGGCTGTTCCACAGTCACGTATCCTGGCAGCCTTCCTCAGGTTTCCTAGCCCTTATGCTGTCCATGCTGAACTCCCAAGATATACAGGTTCCTGTTTCCAGGTTAACAGGACTCAGGTGCTTGCCTTCTGGCTGCTCAGAGCCAAAGATCAAGGCAGCAGTCCACCAGGAATCGAGCACAAAGCACTCATGATTCACTGAATCAATATATTCTAAAATTAAAGCTTTCATCTGCTGTAATTGTGACTACTGCTTCCCTCAGCTAAAACACACCCAGGAACAGAGCAGCACATCCTCTGCAGACCACTTTCAGTGGGACAGAAATTGCATGGGGGGATCCAGTGAGTTTCACTCTGAGAGAGATGTTGCGAACTGACGCAGAGGAGTACCCAGCGCACGTGCAGCCCGGTTATTGCTGTATCCATTACTGGCTGGGTCTGGGCTCAGTGCAGATAAAGCACTCATCAGTCACAGCATGGAAAGGAAAGGGCTATAAACAGGCTGAGTCAACATTTATTTCTTTTGACAGTGATCCCTGCATACAACAGCCAAGAATCTTGAATTTTGGACTGACATTCAGTTCTGACGTTGTGGCGGAACATTCCTCTGTGGAGGAAATGTCTATCTGCCCCAGGTGCTCATTAATGTGAATTCTATTGACTAAATATTTGTTTTCTTGATTAAAAGTGATAGATCTGTGTCTGTTATTTGCCATCCTTCCCTTGCCTTACAGGCTATTATGAAATTAAGTGTGTGAAGAGAAGAGCAAGAGGAAATACCAACTACTGAAGCACAATACACTTTGATTTTATTTACAAAACCACTTGTCCCTGTCAAGTCCCATTATGTCCCTAAAAATGTGTTTCGCTAAGAAAAATTCAAATATTCAAAGCTACACGTGACAAGGCAAGTGGGCAAACAGCAATGTCCTCTGTGGTGGTGGTGTCTCAGCTCTGCTGTCATTTTCATAAATGTCAGTGACTCTGAAATAGCCCCTGCCCCCTGCATAAGGAAACACAAGTCGAATCACAGAATAACTGGAAGGGATCCCTGTAGGTTTCTAGTCCAACCTCCTGCTCAAAGCTGGGCCAGCCATGGACTATCATGGACTATCATGGACTGCCATTTGCCATGATAGCAGAGGATGAAAAAGAGGAGGGAAGCGTTGCCTCACTGTGGAAGCTGTTCCCTTGATGGCAAACTACCAGTGATCCCAGTGGTCCCACTGGCACATCCCAGGGGAGGGCATCCCTCCAACAGCTCAATGGGCGAGCAGCCAGCAAGATGGTTATAGATGGTACATAGAAAGAGACAAAAGACACTAAGGAATATTAGAGGCGAACAAAGCAAATGTTTTTTGTTTTTAATGCATGTTTCAAAATTATGTGTTTAATTCTTTCGGTGGCAAAAAAGTGGTGTAGGAAAAAAGGAAAAAGATCAACCTAGAAATGGAAGATCTGTGATTGCCTGGTTCATGATTCATCTAGAAGAATCTAGCCTTGGTGGTTTTAGTCAGGAGAAAGACACAATGTACAATGAGTAATTCCTCCAAATTTGCAAGTTTGTGGGTAATTACAAATTAGAACTAATATCTGGAAAATAATATTGGAAAAAAATCTCAAAATAATTTCCATTTTATGTATTTGAAAAGATATTTTTTCCAAAATCTCTTATGAAATTTTTGAACATGTGTGTTTCTAAATTTTTGATTGGCTATTATTATTTGTTTTCTGCTTTTTTTGGGGGGGAGTAAATTTTTTTTTGTTTGGTTTGGTTTGGTTTGGGTTTTTTTACATTTTTCTTTGTCTTCTTATTTTCCTTGTATTTGGCATTGTCTCACTGTGTATTTTTGTGGGGGAACTGAACAATGAAAAAAGAAACTATCTGTGCTGATCTAAAATCTGTCCAAAATCACACCAGAAAAAGAAAATGAAAAAAAGGGGAGAAGCTAAACCTCATCTGATGAGATGGAATCTAGAGTTACAAAGAAGAATAGAGAGGAAGGAACTTCTGCAGGCCACTGGACCCCCCTCCCACTCTGAGCAGATTAGGTTTTGGTCCAGCTGAGTTTCAAATGAACTTCAGGAGTCCACAGCTCCTATGGGCTCCTATTCTACTGGTTGACTATCTCCACAATGAAATGATTTCCTAATATGTCATTGTAATTCCCAGTGTTGCAGCTTATGTCTGTTGCCTCTTGTCCTTTCACTGTGCACCTCCAAGTAGAGTCTAGCTATGCCTTCTCCCTTCCATAAGGTACCTGCAGACAACAAAGAGATGTTATATTTTTCTCCTCTTCTCCAGGCTAAACAAACTCAGTTCTGCCAGCCCCTCCTTGTATATAATATGTTTCAGCCCCTTGGTCATACTGGTGGCCTCTGCTGGACTTGCATCAGTGTATCAGTGTCTTTATTGTACTAGGGGCAATACTGGATACAGGGCTCCAAATATAGTCTCAAAAGCGCCAAAGAGGGGAAGATTCACCTTCCTCAACTTGCTGGCTCCAGAATCATAAAATCATTCAGGTTGAAAGGAACTTCATGAGGTCATCCTATCCAACCCCCTTACTCAAGTAGTGTCAGCTAGAACAGATTGCACAGGACCTTGTCAAGTCAGGTTTTGAATATCTCCAAGGACGGACCACCCTCATAGTAAAGAAGAATCCTTCTGAGCAGCACCCATGCTCTACAAGGTGTTGACCACCTCCCCATCTGTCATCCATGAACTTGCTGAGAGTGTACTCTATCCCGTCATCTAGGTTGTTAATAAAGACACTAAACAGTGTTGGTCCCTCTAGCCTTGCCTGAGGGACAGCACTAGCAGCTGCCTGCCAACTGGACTTAGTACAGCTGATCAAAATCCTTTGGGTCTGGCAATCCAGCCAGTATCCCATCTACTTTATCACTCACTATCTCACCAATCTGTGAGTTGACAATGAGAGATCATAGACACATAGAAGCACAGAATGATTTGGGTTGGAAGGGACCTTCAAAGATCATTTAGTCCAACCCCCCTTGCTATGGGCAGGGTCACCTTCAAGTAGATTAGGTTGCTCAAAGTCCCGTCCAACCTGACCTTGCAGGGATGGGGCATCCACACCTTCTCTGGGTGAAACTGTTCCAGTGTCTCACAGCCCTCATAGTAAAGAATTTCTTCCTGATATCTAACCCAAATCTACCCTCTTTCAGTTTAAAACCGTTGCCCCTTGTTGTATTACTACAGGCCTTGGTAAAAAGTCTCTCCCCATCTTTCTTATAAGCCCTCTTTAAGTATTGAAAGGTCTCCCGGGAGGCTTCTCTTCTCCAGGGTGAACAATCCCAACGCTATCAGCCTTTATGTCAGTCCCTGTGACGGCTCCATCGCCATCACAGGGACTGACATATAGTTCCCTGGCCTCCCCTTCTTGAAGATGGATGTAACCCTTGCCTTCAGGAATCTCCAGTTGACTCTTCAAAGATGACACTGGCCTCACAATGATGTTACCCAGCTATCTCAGCAGTCTTGGGGACATCATCACATCAGACCCCATGGACTTGCATATGTTCAATTGGCTTGGATGCTCCCTAGCTCAATCTTCCTCTGCTGTGAGACGTGCTTCACTCCCAGACTCTGCAAGAAGGCAAAAACCCAGGGCAAACCTTTCTAGTGAAAACTGAGACAGAGAAGGTATGCAGTACCTCAGCCATTTCCATGTCCTTTGTCACCAGGTCCTCTGCCTGATTAAGCAAGGGGACAGTTTCTTTAACCTCTCTTTTGCTGCCAGTATACTTAGAGAAGTCCATCCTTTTATTCTGCACATCTTGCTGGATCCAGCTCCAGCCGTGAGGGCTCCGATGCAGTGTGACAGAGTTTTTACAAGTCAATGTTAAAGGTACGCCCTGGACCATGTTGTAAGGTTGTGTCAGGGTGTCAGGGGATGAAAAGGAAGAGCACTGGAGAATCACATGAGGTGTAGAGAGCCAAAATTGTTTGGCTTTTCTTTTGGTACCTACTTCCCAGTTTTAAGGCACAGCTTAACCAGACCTTAAGAGACTACTTCAGTGGACAACGTGACTGTCTGAGTGACATCGCTCCTGAAAAAATTGGCATACTGTCGAGAAACTGCATGTTAAGGACATATTAGTTTACTGAAACTAATTAGTTAGCAGAGGCTATAAAAATGTGCAATGGAAAAGCAATAGCTGTCCTGCTTCCCTGGCTCTAGGGATTTACTGACTGCTAAATCCTTTCAAAATGTAACCAAAGCCAGCTAAGACACAGATGGCAAAAAGACAGCCTTGAAAGGCCTCCCAGAGGACCTCACTGCAGAAATTGTTTGCCCCAGTAGGAGGTTAAAAATAGTGAGAAAATATTTGTGCATGGACCGATGGTCCGTTTTGAATAGACCCATTCAGTCAGAGCAATATTCCTCTGTGCAAGTTCTAGACGCCTACATCTTGCCATTCTGAGCTCCTTTTCCAGACACAAATGGCTTTGCCCAGTGGGGTGTAGGGTGGTTGTTAGGGTCTGATCATTCATCAGCCTTGGGGGCAGCTGCCTGAGGATGAAATGAGCTCTGGGTCCTGGATTCTTCTCAGTATAGGCAGTAGATGTTGCTAATTGATTGTATTACTGACAGGAGAGTTTAATTTGGCTGCACAGCTAACGACTTCATTGATATCAACAAACTCTTCCCTGGAGTACCCATCTTGTTCCATACTGCCCAGTGCTGCCCAGTGCAGTCAGTCCCAGTCCCATCAGAGCACAAGCCCCATTTCCTGAGGCTCCCTGCAGTTCCTCAGCACAAAGCCACCTGCCTGCTCAGGGCAATGTGCATGGGTGATATGCTCACTCGTGATTACCTGGCTATGTGCAGAACATTCATAGCCCTGGCTTCTTCCCAGAGCTACGGAGCTGGCCAGACTTTTGCTAGCAGCTGAGGAGGAAACAGTGCTTCCACATCACTAGAAGTCCCATAGAAGAACATGCAACAAAATTAAGGGGCATCAGCCCTCTCTTTTCTTCCAATTCATGCTTCAAGACCCAGCTGTGAGCTATCTGTTCACAAGCATAGAAATGTGCCCATAATTAATATTTTTTAAAAGTCTCCTCCATCAAAATCAAAATAAAGGAAAAACGTAGGGCCATATGCCCAGCCAGAGTGGGACCAACATTTGGCAGCAGCGACTGGCCATAGCAGTAGCCTCCAGGCGTGACATTGCCACATAGCAGCCATCCTCTTACTCCCCTGGGAAACTACCGGGGCTGTCTGGCAACCACAGCCCTTGAACCCACAGGTGGACAGAGCTTTGTTTAGTTCACTGAACAAGGAGGCAGTCAAAGCAGTCAGGTTGTTTTTATTGTGGGGCAAATATTGACGTAAGGACAACAGGGTACTTACTGAGCTTTTGTGTTATATTTGTATCATACCTTAGATAACAGCTGGGTCTAGGCTGCTTTCTATTGTTCATGGATGTTAGCGAGATTTTTTTTTTTCTATTACTATCTCCCTTTTTATAACCATGGAGCTACTTTCATTTTAATATCATACTTAAATTCCATGCTTTCAAAATAATTGCTTCAGTATCTGGTGTTGTCATTAAAGTAGGCATTTTAGTTGTTTCCCCTGGGTCTGATCCAATTTTTTCCTGAGAAATTTAGCAAGCACCCCCAACCATACTGAGGCGGTTCACAATGGAGCTTTAGTGCCTAAGGAATTTAGTAATTTACTTCTTTTAAAATTCTAGCAGACAGCTGGAGTAGATAAATGCTTTGCTCATGAAGTTCAACAGATAAAGACATTGTTAATTTTCATAGCACTGGATTAAAATACCTCAGAAACTTTTAAGCATGGCAAAAAAGAGCAAGGCATTAAAATAACATTTAAATGCAATTAAAGAAGCAGATACTGTTTATTTTGCCTTAAGAATAAAGCCACTTGGCCCACAGCACCTCAGCCAGGACCGTGATGCCCTGTGATGGTAGCAGCTGGCTCCGCAGAGCCCTTGAAGAGCAGCACCCAGGCAGAGGTGGGGTGCTCCTTTTGGAGAATCCAAATACTCTGGAGACAAAGTTGATGGGAGACAAAGTTGCTGGAGACAAAGTCAGCCCAAAGAAGTGGATCTAAAACCAGACCAATTCCAAGCCCAGAGCACTCCATCTGTGCTTCCTAGCTCCCAGGCAGGAGATAAACTGCAACTGGGCAGGCAGAACTGCCCTGGGGCTGGGCTCTGCTAGAAAAAGGTCAGATCAGCACAGAGATGGGGCAAACACTAGCGCTGACCCATGGAGCATGCGTTTCTCCTCTCTGCTCAAGTTGCATGCATGAAGGCAAGCATTGTCTTATGTTACATATCTTAAGGATTAAGCACAAGGGGACTTGTGTGGTTTA